>JASUUG010000654.1:0-61036 GCA_030449905.1 Luvunga scandens
AATTAAGTAATTTAAGAATAAATAACGAGGGAAAATCCAAAATTAACTCATGCTAATGCTTGTCATATGGTAGAATCCGTGATATGCAAATACATTTTACTTTTTATTTTACTTTCGTATTAGTGTAATTTATGAACTGAAATGGTAGAAAGTAAAGATGAAAACTTCAGTCTGCAAAACACGATACGACAGCAATTTTGCTATTTTTACTGATAAATAAAACGACACGGGGGCCTGGGCTTCGTTTTTGGACATGAATTGAGTTTTATGTGGCTGGGCTTTCACACTTTCACTCTCATTCTCATGTCGAGTCGATGAAAGAGTGGTAACTAGGATTCGGGCTGCCCCACTGGGGGCAAGGCTTACCCGTTTGTTCTTCTTTAAGTTGACCCGGTTCATGCGAGTAGAAAATTATCCAATCCACTTGACCCGGTGTTTTAACCCGACTCGGCATTTCATCGCTATATAAAATCCAAACGAAAGAAGCGCTAGGGTTAGGATTTCTTTGTCGCTCTACGTCTCTAACAGCCGCTGCTTGTCGAAGAGCTACTGACCTTCGCTCCAACGCCACCATGGTACTCCCCCGCTCTCTCCTTCTCTCTGTGTATATTTTGTCCTGTTTGTTAATGATAATAAAGAAATACAAATGTGTGTAAAATTTCTCATGATTCTGGTTCGTCGATTTGATTTAATTTTTCCTTTTGTTCCCTTAATCTTTATCCGTATTTGGGGAGTTAGATTTTTTAATCTGCAGAGTAGACAGGACTAGGAGTGCTTTTGTTTTTCAAATTTGTTTAATGTTTGTAAATTTGATTTTTGTTGTTTTAAATTATTTCTGCTCCTTTGCCAAATTGAAAAGTCGATGCCTTGTTTGTCTCAGTTCCTCATAAGTTATAATCCCTTTCACTACATTATAGGTTTCCAAATTAATGGTCTTGTAGAATACATAAAAAAAAAAGGTATTTGGAATGTGGAATTACTATGTTTGAGTGTGTATGTCTTGCTCTGTCTGCATATGTGAGTATCTTTTCTATGTGGTGTTCTTAGCTGAATCATTTTTCTTTGGTGCAGACTAAGCGAACGAAGAAGGCCGGAATTGTTGGAAAGTATGGTAGGTGCCAACTTATTATTCAAGTCTCGCTTCTCTCTTATTTTTTATTTTTATTTTTATTTTTATTATTATTATTATTATTATTATTATTATTATTATTATTATTATTATTATTATTATTATTATTATTATTTTGTTGGGATATTTATCATTTGTACTGCTGTTTGCTATCAAGTTTTTTTGGATCTCTGTAAGCTTGGATTCATGGTTTGCCTGTTGATGCAGGTACCCGTTATGGTGCCAGTTTGAGGAAGCAAATTAAGAAGATGGAGGTTAGTCAGCATAGCAAATATTTCTGCGAATTTTGCGGGAAGGTATGCCTTCCATGGTTATATTTTGATCCTATTGTGGTTAGTGTTGTTTTTGCTGGTTTTATGACTAATCTTGGTTTCGAACTTATACTTTCTGCTGCAGTATGCGGTGAAGAGGAAAGCTGTTGGCATTTGGGGCTGCAAGGACTGTGGGAAAGTCAAGGCAGGCGGTGCCTACACTTTGAAGTAAGGATTTTCTTTGAACTGCTTCTCTGTATCTTTTGCTTTTACCTATCCAAGTAGTGACTGGTGGTGGTGTTAATTTTGCAGCACTGCTAGTGCTGTGACTGTGAGGAGCACAATCCGAAGGTTGAGGGAGCAAACTGAAAGCTGAGCTTGCCACCATTGGCTTACTCTTTTGTCTTAGGTCGTTTGATCTTTAGTTTCAGATACAACCTTAAATCATTTTGCTTTATTTACCAATTTCATGTTTCTAGATGCAAAACAATTGGTTCTTGGAACCTGAAACTTTTGGCTGTGTTTTACCTTGAGATGTTCATTTGCTATTTTTCCTATGAATTTATGTTTTTTAGTGGGGATTGATTAAATTGTGGTATAATACCGTTATGCCTTGTGCTGCTGTTCTGCTGCAACCAACCAATAATTACAGTTTAATGCTCTGAAATGTTATTTATACCCATTTGTAGCCTCAAACACCTCATTTGAAACTCTAAACTAGATTATTCCCGTGTAAACTAAATTGTGTGGATGCATTTGAGACCTTCCAATACAAACAAGTTGTTGTCATACATCTGGACGTGTCTTCATGTGTTGCAGCCATGAACACAAAGGATTCAGGCGTCTGCTTAGCTCCGGAAGGATTTGCATTAGGTACATACATGCAAGGGAATTTCCTTTCAAATCAGATTCTGACTTTGGAGGAAAAATGTGATTCCCTTTCCACAGTACGCCTTCACAAGTGAAAAGAAGCATGGGATGGGTGGGGAATTTAAACGGTGAATGCAGATCAATGGATGAGCGAGAGATGTCTCGACAAGCAATTCATTTAGTGTTATTTTTAGTAAGAAGGCAAGTAATGCGTGCAATTCTTTCCACTAGTTCCAAACCGCAGAAACCTAGGCCATCTTTCTGATATTGTCATGCCTATGTACTAATCGTACGAACCAGAAAAAACAAAAAATGGACACATCTTACTCCACAATTAGTCAAGAATCCATCGAAAGAATGCGGTTCCAACGTCCAAGCAGTACCTTGCTATTGCTATTGCATGGTATGAAAGGAAAAGAAATCGAAAAAACTGCCGTAGAACAGAGAAAAATATCCCACTTTCACGGTGCTTGCTGTAGGGTTGGCAATCCAGACGTTTCACTTAGGATTGGTCAATGCGGATCCTGTCTCGAATCATGAATTGGGAGGAAAAATCGTCCCAGATCTCATTTTAAATAGTAAATCAGGATAAGAAATGTGTTTTGGCTTTGTCTCGATTAAAATCTTTAAGTCCCCATCAACATCTCCAATATTTCGAATGAAGTTTATTGTCCTATACTGCAAATTCTGTCACAAAACACACGTCGTACGCCTAGGACCCTTTTCAATATACTGTGATACAGACCACACAAAAAAATTTTATCCGACAACCAGTCATCTGGAGATGCGTGCACCGAAGAACCCAAAAGAGCGAGAACAATGAGAATGCTAGGTGGGAGGAACTTACAAAAACAGTCGGACCACGCCAACCGATTAAATCGTTTAACACCAATCCATCTATGAATCTCCAAACTTTCCCTTATAAACCACGTACGATGCCTTTCCTCTGTTCAGAAACTATGTATTCGGCAGAATTATGTAGTTTTAGCGATCCTAAATGTCTCGATAGAGTACTCACAGAACACAGACAAAGAATCAACTTCACCCTTATCCTCGTTAACTGCAAACCATAAAATACTCGAACATTGGAAGTCACTCTCCACAAGTCAAGAAATCAAGACTCCATTTTACTTACAGGCACGGCTCCGACATACCCCTAAACCCAGCAACACGGGGAGAGCTTTGACACTCACGGCCCGCTCCAATACCAAAAATTAAATGGTAACCCAATAACGCTCAAACTTCAAACAAAAATTTTATTCTCACTTTCTATATGCGAACATTGCATGGTACCAAAATCAAAATTCCAATCACTGTCACCATAACTGAATAACAGACTTGCAAAGCCAACTGAAAAGCACAAGTAGACTTGCCAGTTCCTTCTTCAATTGGCCTTAAAATCTCACTTCGAACAAGTTCGGACTTCTCAGCCACTAGACGAGCAACAGTCGGATTGCGGTTATCACCACTGAAATTAAAAACCATAAAAATCAATGGCATAAAACTTGTTATTGCCGAAAAAAACCAGCATTAAGCTCTTTGGCCTTCTTGCAGCCAAGGTTTTATGCGATCCAAGACTTATAACCTGGTTTGAAATCAGTCAATTTGCTTCTTTCTCCATAAATAACCATAACAACGTAATTTTCTGGGGACAATAATCAACTCGTTGAAAAAAATAATTTGTGCATGTAAATGCATAAAATATTTCAGGAGGAATTAACACAATCCCAATCATCGACATGGAATGTCTTATGCGTAAGTCCAACTTGAACACGAGAAAAAGGATGCGAAAGACAAACTGTGCAAAGCCAACCCTCGGAAAAAACGGCGCTTCTTATGATAGGCTTCTGGTAAGCAAACCTATCTTTGGCTTCTTTTCCAAATAATGCAACTATTAATAATAAAAGTAACCAACGAAATACAACTATTATTAACCAACTTAATAATACAATAAAAGGCTATTTATTAATTAATTTTAATTGACATTGTGCACGAAAAATAGCTAATAATTAAATGAAAATATGAATACTATGACTAGTGCTGTGTTTACTTGTTGAAATATCAATGTTTAATATTCATTTAAGGAGAGGAATGAGATTCTCACTCTGTATTTTTCACTCATTTTGGGTGACAGGTGAGATTCTTACTTTAATGGGAGGTGGTGGGAGTGACACCTCTTCTTCTTCTTCTTCTTCTTTTTAATTTCTCCCTTATTAAATATAATATAATTATATTTATTAAAATAAAATAATGTTACATTTATTTAAAATAACAATATTAAACTTATTTAAATCTAACATTATTATATTTAGTTAAAAATAATAATTTACATGATTCTAAATTAAAATTACTTAAAAATAATATTGTTACATTCAAAAAAAGTTTAATAATATTACTAATATTTTTAAATTGCCCTTTGGTTGGATAAGTTTGCCATCAGTTTTGTTTGACGATAGATTAGTGGTATCTATTTTATTTATCTCCTCACGATTTACTTGTTTTTTGGTGACGATGCACATCTTCTTTGTGCCATTTTTAGGTTCTCCTTCCATGCTTCATTTTGAGGCATGTTTGGAAGACTCAAAATGCTTTTAGATTTGATTTTGTTGTCTTTTCTCATGGATGTTGTTTTTTATAGAGCAGTTATAATCTTAAGCTTACTAGTTCTGCTTTCAATTTTAAACCATATCAGTTGAGAAATGTCTTGGATACTCGGCCGGGAGGGTTTGTAGATTATCCCACATCCCCATAAGCCAGTTTGTTTGGTTTCTTGGTTGAAGCTACCGCTTGAGGTGGTGTAGCTTAGTGCAAATGGTTGCTCTTGGGCCAATCCTAGTTTGTTTGCTATGAGTGGTAATCTATGTGATCATCAGGGTGTGGTTTTGGTTACTTTTAGCTATTTTATTGGGCACTAGCTAATTCTTTTTGTTGATGGTTGTTTGTAAGGGTTTAGAACTTGCTATTCAACTTGGTTATTATGTTCTTAAGGTAGAATCCGAATCCAATTTGATGACTGTGGTTTCATGGATTACCACTCACACCTCTATGCAATGGGACTTTGCTTATTTTCTTGGCTGAGTTCGTGCTTTATCTTTTGATCCTTCAATCTATACTAGGCTTGTTTATAAGGAGGCTACTTTTGTTGTTGATTTCATGGCCAATTGGGTTGTTCTCGTTAGACTCATCAACGATTTTTGGGTTATTGGGATCTTTCAATTAGTTTGACTGACATTCTTCAATTGTATGCTCTTGAGACTCCGTATTGTTGAGAAATGATATATTTTTTTTTGTGCTTTAGTTTTTGTTTTTTATGAACATTTTTACCTTTGCATTGCTTTTGTGCTTTGTATTGGAGGTTTTGGCTCTGTTCTACTCTTTCTATTCATCTTCTTCTTATCTATATTATAGATAAGGATCCAGCCTAACCCTCCACTTTCTTGGTGGTTTAAAAATAAATAAACAAATAAGCAGCTTCCATACCAGCGTCCAGCGGCAAACAGCCAAAAAACTTGTAGTAGAAGCTAGCAGCAACTTGCAACAAAAACAAGAACAAAATCTGTAGTAAATAGCAAGGAGGAGTTGGAAAACCAGTAATAAACAGTAGAAAACAAAGCAACAGACAAATGTCAAGGTATGCTACATTAAGGGTGCATTTAGAATTGAGATACTGTAGTTTTTAAGTTGCACCTGCTGTGGAAAAAAAACTGTAACTATAAAATAAAAGTTAATAGTATGTAGTAAATATAAATTTTAAATAATAATTTTGATAAAATTATTAAAGATATAATATATTTTTCATAATATAAGTGAAAAATTATATCAATAAAGTTTGTAAACTACAACAGCGAGTGTTTACCAAATACTTTTGTACTGTAACTTTTAAACTACAGTTGCCCAACCTCAATACCAAACCAACCCTAAAGCACTCCATCAACATCTCAATTTGATAGAAATGGCGATTTAAGTGGATAGGATTCAAACTGACATCCATCTTTTATTAGAAATGACACGGTTATCCGTCCGCACCGCCAACAACTCTAATCGATCACCACTGCCATCTGCATCCCAATCACCGTGCTCTTTTCTTAAATTCAAGATTGATTTTTGGTTTTTCGTTCTTCATTATTCCTGGGTTTGGGTTTGGGTTTGAGTTTGAGGAGTCGTCTTTTAGGTGATAAAAGTTTTATAAGCTGGTCAAAGTAACTTAGTCTGCCAATACTTGCCATAAATAATCTTGAAATACATATCCTTCAATGCCAATATCACAAAATCACCAGGTGCACTGAGATTACACATCTTCGATGGGTTTCTTCATCACCTCCTTCTTCAATTGGTCGGGGACTCACTCCTTGTGATTCTATCAAATATAATTTCTCCAGATTTTTATTTCCAGTAAGCTCACGAGGCATCCGAGCCAATAGCTGAAGGACAGTTGGAAGGCATGCAGATCGGCACTGAACTCACAAGCCAGTATCCAAAAAATCAATGGCGTGAAACTTATGCTTTGTGATAAACAACATCAGAGAACTCCGAGGGATCGGTGGTGCAGGGTTGTAATGTGATCCAAGACTTAAAACTTGGTTTAAAATAAGCCAATTTATCTGTACTACAATAAATAGTCACTAAAATATAATATTTTTCTGAAGTCAATACACAACAACTGGATAATGACAAAATAATTTGGTGATTAAAAAAAAAGAAAAAGCAAAAAGGCATGCGTTATGTCCACGCCAATACCATCATCCCAATCTTCGAATATGATTTAATATGAAGAAGTTCAATTGAACACAAAGAAAAGGATGCAAAAGGCTTATCCTGCGGTCTCGATCAATTGTTGGTAGCCAAGCAGAGGCATTGAATCAGAATCTTTAAATTTGCCGCAGATCGTCCAAGCCCCACCAAACGCAACAAAATCGTCGTACACTTTTGTCCGCTTAAAATTGAGAACGAGATAGACATCCGACAAAGCATTTTTCTGCTAGAAGAACGAAATTTTGATGACAAACTCTGAAGACTGACACAAATATCCAGTACAACGGGTTTCTAACTGCTAACATTAATTATCTTTAAAAGATGTATTATTTCTTTTTTAAAATTTTAGTTTTTTAGAGAAAAACTATCTCCCAACCATCTTAAAATAGAAAGCGTAAGCAGTCACCATAACTTTCTGAGAAAATTAATCCTAAAACTACAAGCAGAAAGTCTAAAACAATTAATGAAAGAATTTTATACCATCAGGATGGAATCGAGCGACATGGTAGAGCAAATACTCTTAACAATCGGAATCAACTTGGGCAATGTTCGCGTCCAAACTTCCACAGAGCGTGCTCCGACCTATTGTGCTTACAGAATCCAGATGCATAGCAGCCCATGTTGCAAGAAAAGCAGAAGACATTCGGATCTCTTTCTTGCGACGATTGATTCTTTTAATAATTGTTGTTTTATTTGAAATCCGAATGATTAGAAATCTAGTTAAAGCCTAAATGCATATATATAAATAAAAATGAATAATAAAAGTATAATTTATAAATGTATTTACTAGAAGTATTAATGAAATTGATAATTATAATTCCATTTTAATGTTGTCATTAATATAAAAATTAAAAGATTTAATTTTTTGTTCCAACTCAGACAAGATAAAAGTTGCAGAAAACAAATAAATTAAAAACTCTAAATGTTTAATAATAATTAAAATGGAAACCTCAGACCAAACAAACAAACAACCCCTAAGAGAGATAATGTTTGCCACTGTTAAGGGCATAGAAATTTCGATTTTTAGATTTTTGAGAGGCGCGTTGACTTTAAATAAGCGTTCAAAACTACTACATTTAGAATGCCAATTGCCTCACAGTTTCCCATTTCTTGCATTTATTGAGTTTGATGAAAGAAATACACGACAGTATGCATAATGGTACCTGAATCCAATAATAAAGGGTCACGCCGCTAGGCGGGCGCTTGAAAGGCGAGGCAATAACCCAAAAAGGTCGGCAATCACAGTGGGCAGCTATGAATAAGGAACTAAAGGCATGTTGAGAGGCGATAATACGTGCCAATTAAAGAACTCAACTCTACCAAAAAGAACCACGTTGCAGAGAAGCTTATGCAGCTAAAATTGAAAACAAATAATCGCTTCACATGGTAGTGAAATTTGCTTATGATACTATTTAAAATATATGAAAAGGAAGCCTACATTGTTATAAAAAGGAAAACTATCGAAAGCATACTTCCAAATGGAAGCCAAGTGATACACAATTTGGCTGAAGACTCTTGAGCTTTTTTCCCATTTCAGCATCATGGCTTGTGAATCTTGAACCCAAATACTCTAGGAGCATAGCTCTGTACTGCCTTTTGTGGCTTGAGGTGCCCATACGTCATCAGGAACAGGTGAGGAAACGTCGTTCCAAAATAGGCTCCATCAATGTCTAGATACAGTTAAAGAAACTTAGGAAGTATTTGCAAAGCAATGCCCCGAGCACATGGTGTTGAACTAAAAAGATTGACAGAACTCCACAAGTATCATGCACTAGTCTCAGTTGAAACAAAAATAAATCACATGCCAGAACGAAAATATATGACGCTGCTTAATGGCTGACAAGTAATGTAATAAACAAATATACAGCCATCCCCTTGAACATTTGTATCTAGCAATCTTCCGGTTTTATCAGCCTAAAAAGTCAGAAGTAAAAGAAACAAACAATATCACAGAAAAGACAAAAGAAATTTGAAGGATACTACCTTGATACTTGGACCGAGGGTAGTAAATATCTTCACATCTGGGGCAGTATATTTTTACAGTGCTTGAACGAGGAATGTCCGACTGACCAACCGGGAGGCAGGGTTGTCCACAGCAGTAGACTCTGGGACATCTCCCAAAGTCATAGTTCTTGTACTTGTCTAGCTGTAAAAGTTCCATGGCATTAGCGCTATCCACTGCCTACACTTTGGATCATGAATGCATGGAACTTCCAAACAAATTATCAAGAGCAAAATCTCACCATAGCAGCCATTCCTTTGGTAGTCAGTATGTATCGAGCATGAATTAGACCATAAAGCATCTCTGCTGCAGATTCAACTAATTCATTTTGCTCTTCAGTGAACATATCACCTATATATTCCAAACAATTAAATTTTTGGTCACCCAGGGGGAAAAAAATGAATGACTGACGATATGTATACAGTAAATGCATCAGCAAAACATGATAAATTTTATGAAGACAATCAGAACAACAGAATTCAATCAACAGCTGCCTAATAACAATATAACTTAATTATGAAATTGCAGTATCATTGCAACGGTATGAATTTAGTGTGAAGAATCATAACTTAACAAGAACAATGATCACTTAATTTATATATAGCACACTTCAACAAGAAAATATGCAAAACAAACAAGCAATGCATCCTTAATGTACAAGCTTACCATGAGAGGACTCAACATCCAAAATCAAGTCAAGTGCATAATCATAATATGGAACTTGCCCACTTAGCCCACAGAGGTTAAAATCATCTTGTATATAATCATCATCTACTTCACAGAAGAATTCATTTCCTCGAAGATTGCAAAACCATGAGATCCAAGATGTGTCATCTCCCTCAGAACCACTGACATCTGACTCCTCACTGTCTGTTTCAGATTCTTCTACAGCCAAATCAGATAAGTGTTTGCATCAGTGAACTGATGAAAACAAGCAGGTAAAGCATTATAAAGCACGGGAATGGTTTAAGCAAATGAAACATAGAAATTGAAAGAAAAAACGATAAAGGTATTAGGCATTCAAAGGACATGTTCTATTTCTTAATAATCAAATTAACCATGGACAAAGCAGCGTAATAGCAGTCAGAGCACAAAATTCAAGTCTAGAGCTAGCAAATAAAATAAATTGATCATGGCAGTTTAATGGTAAATATCCATATAAAATTATTGCACAAAGGAGAATAAGCTGTCACATATCTCAAAAGTAGAAAATAAGAATTGAGGTTGCCTAGACTGCAAAGCAGAGACACAGGCATCGAAAAAGTAGGATGCCAGCGGCACAAATACTCTAAAATGTATTAATCCAAAGTTCCAATCTGACTCCTCAGTTGTAGTTCCATCAAAGAACAAATAAATCATTACAACATTTTTACCATTTAATAAGTATAATGAGATAATCTATTTCATTTTCACCTTCTCATTAAAGGTAACAGTGATTCCAAGTATAAAAAACTTGAAAGAGAATATCATTTTTAACCAGATAAAATATGTATAAAAGATGAAGTATATGTATTAAAGATGAAGCTTGTCTAAAACCAACGCATACTCTCAAGAAAACCCCACTCCATCACATTCCCATTTCTTTATTTTTTGGACAAAATGTTAGTTCCTTTCAGTGGAGCAAGACTTCTCATAAGCAACATAAAATCGACTTGTTTAAATCTTTATATCATTCATCACTAGCAAAATGACAGATGCCCATCTTAGCAATCCCAGAAAAGTAACTTAAAACATTAACTCTCTCTGATATAATGACATATCAATTTCAAACTTCAAAGAAATAAAACTAAAGAGTTATGCTTTCTAGAGTTTCTAGAACCCAGCTTCTTCAAAACATTCACTCACCAATATTTTATACAACAAAATCAATTCCCCCATTCATAGTCAATGATCACGTTGCTAATCCTTGAGCAATTGCAAACTCTAGCAAACATGCAAAAGACAACTTTTTATAGTCTTTGGCAGCTGCCGTTTCTTAGAATCAACCACACCAACATTGATATTAACATTGGGATCCTTCGCCTCCACAGTAAGAAATGTAAAATGACAAAAAATATAATCTTCCAAAATTTAAAAAAAAACACAAAAAAGGATTTTTTTTCTTTGAAAAGGATTTTTTTTTCACTTACCAAACAAACAAAATAAAATTTTTAATTTTTTTTAAAGGAGATATTTCAAATAACAAATAAAATCAAATTTATGATGATAAACAAATATACATAAAAGGGCAAAATTTTCTAAATACACATAAAAGGACAAATATTTCTGTTCATCTGATGTATGAATATGGATTTTACCATCAGAAGCACGATTTTTGGAGAGAGAAGCCGAGCGAGAGTCTCGCTGATGATCAGCCGGATGCTTCCCCAAGAGAACGGACATATCCTTGCCGTTGATCGTCGTTCTCGAAGTGGAGGGCGAAGATCTCTCCAGCTGCTTATCTAATGCATCGTTAATCCGCTTCCGATCAACTGGTCCGACAACCACTTCCGACTTGGACCCACCGGCCCCCCTCTCTCTATACATCTTCTATCCTCCTTCGCCGATGACGATTTTTTTGATTAAAAGCTACACTATTATCACCGACACATGGCGCGAGAAATTACTACACTAACCCTGCCTAGGGTTTTTGATGGGAAGCAGTTTGTGTGTATTTTTTTAAATATAAGGCTTAGCAGCTCAGCCCATGCTCTCTCTGGCGAGAGATTATTATCGAGCAACAAAACAGGGCAAAGGGAATGACAGATTTAGAGAGGGGGAGAGAGGGATAGTGGGATAAAATCGGAAGAATAATATATTATTTTCGTAAGGTTCCGGCGACGAGGCCGATAAATCGGCGGGGACAGCTTGGTTTCTTTACTATATAGTGGAGGGGAGTTTCGATGCGGTTAGTGAGATATTTTATTGGGGAATATGTAGGGACACGTGGCGTATGATTAGGTAATTGTGGTCCCACTAGGGATAAGGGGTATCCGATGGAACTGTCCTTGATCGAAGATCTAACGTCGTCTGATGATGAAGTGGTGACTGGTGATTGCAGGGTTGCAGCAGAGATTTTTGTTTGCGGGAAAAAGCCAATTTAAGTGGAAAAAATGGAAGGACGCTAGCTTAGATCGATGGTTACCGGCACGATATCCATGACTTGTGTATATAGATCTGTCTGGCTCGAAAGACATTCCTCACGTGCCAATTTATTGAAACCGCAGAGAGAACGTCCGCCAAAGGGTTATGATAATCGCTATATTTACAAAGCCAATACATAAAAATTTATACCAGTTAATGTGATACTTAAGATGATATCATAAATTGTCATCTGCCCTTATTTTATTTATTTCATCATATTGTCATATAGCGAACTATACATGAGCTTTTAAGCATATTTGAATATGCGTTGAGTAGTGAAGCGAACGCTTTTGTAATTTGCTCTTTCACAAACAAAGGCGGTCCTCTCCTTTCTGCCGCTTTCGACTCAAGGGAATGTGAATTATGTGCAGCAATTGACTTCGTACAAATTTTACCAAAATAAGCCCATATTCGTTCCACAGTGAAATCCTCCAATCTGTTAGTCCATCGAGGCCAACTACTCAACTTGTCATTTTTCTTTCCTCTTAACTCGTCGAAGCTCATTCTCCCACAGCGATCATAAAACTGTGAGAACAATTTACCTTAGTTGAATCACTCGATAAACTCTTCAACCGTATGTGGAAAAGAGTTAAATTAACACGATGACACTTCACCACCGCAGCTACCCGTTGTCTTATGCAAGCGGGAGACTAAGGGCTTCCGAAATCATTTGCCAACCCTTTGCTAAAATCAAATTGTCTTGTCATCTTTCCATTCCATTGAGCCATCCAGTTTACCCAAAGCACACTGAAGATAATGCCAAAAAATCCAACAATGGCTTTTTCATTCAAGTTTTGTTTTGATCACAGACTTCACTCAATATAATGCTCGTCCGTAAGCTATGTCCGATACTGACTTGGACAAATTTCCAGTGCAACAGCTTGCTTGCCTTCTATTTGTCTTCTTTTTCCCACTTGTTTTTCACATTCTCTTGAAATCAATTTACAACTTCGAACACCAAGCAATGAATCAGAATCAGAATTAGACTTGACAAGGAATAATGCCATTCCAGCTTTATGGGAGCCTACTTTGTTAAAAGAACAAACATGTGATCACACTTCATTTACACAAAACGAAGTCTGACATATAATTACAGTAATTAGTTTCTAAAACCGTTGATAAGAAGTATGGACCAAGTCAAAGAAGCAGCAACAAGATAATGGTCTGTCATTCTCCTTAATCTTCGGCAAAATACTTCTCCTCTGCATCCTGACTCACTTCTCTCAGCCAGTGATCATCCAGTGTCTCATCAGTATCTATTTTTGAGTAATCAAAATACTGATGATCTTCACCTGACAGAAACTTCTGCTGCATGATGTAGGTGAACTGTTCCATCAAATCTTGAGTCTCTTCTACGGATGGTGCTACCTCCTGATTGTGATCTGCTGGGAAGTGGGCACTGTTGCTTGCAGCAGAATGATTTACAGCCGTCTAAAGGTCACAAGTTTCAAAAACAACCTTTGCTCATTTTGAGGTCACTAAAAATGACTAATAACCAAGTCTCAGAAACAAAAGAGAAGGCAAATGCAGATGCATCAAAATTATAACTCAAGAAGCAAAAATCATGAGCTCAAATCACAGATTTTGAATCATATTCTACAGGAATGTTTTGTTATTCATTTCAGAACCACCTTGTTTCTTCTTCTGTTTTATAATATTTTGTTTCTTAGCAAAAAAAAATAGAACCACCTTGAAAAACATTGTAATGGTCTACCTTATCCTTCTTTTGTTAGCATGCCCTTCATCTCATTACTGCATTCAACATTAGAGAAAACAAGGCAAGCAAAACATCCAATTTGATAATTAATATACTTCTGCTTGCCTTCACTTCTATTCAAATTGGACAAAATAAAGATAAAGGACATAGCCCAACCCCCAATATAACCTTTGTTCCTCCTGGTTTTGAGAAGCACTAACAGAGTAACTCATTATCTCTCTCATTGTCAAAGAAGATAGACAAGACCAACAAAATAATGGCACACAATAGTATCCATATTGGCTCACCCTAGTGAAATAGGCATCATTGTAAGGTGAGATTTAACCAGAAACAAACTAAGCTGCTACGCAGTTAATAAACTTCTCAGCTTCTATCCATCTTGATAATGTATTATATCCTTGTGTCCAAATAGGTCAGCTTTCAGCAGAATCTATTCATACTAAACCCATTGAATTTCAATAGGAAGTCTTTTGTAATATCTTCTTATCATCAAAGAAACATAAACAAGGTGGAGAATCTTTGAATATGTGTGGCAGCAATCATATGTTTGCTGAAGGGCATCCCTTCATAATTCATAACACAATTCATAATGTCTCCTCAGTTAGCTTGTGCAACTATTTCATGCTCTTTAACCTACTGTAGACCTTCACTACTATATAGATGACTAAATAACAACTATCAGGTTATGCATCATCTTTAAAGTTCGCCGAGCCACTGAGATATTACTTTGTGGAGTTGAATGAAGTAGAAAGCACAGGTGTTGAGTATAAAATTTCAAGGAACAACGCAGAAAATGACAATGGAACTAAAAAATTTCAAGGGAAGAATAAATTACCTCAGTGGAGCGCGCAACCAAACTTGCATTTTTCACTGCTTCATCGCGAATCTCGTCCTCGTCCTCGTCCTCGTCCTCATCCTCTTCCTCTTCTTCGTCCTCCTCCTCTTCTTCGTGTTGTTGGTTTCTTTCGTTACCAACCCATTCGCTTTCAGCCACACCCAACCTCTGCTGCTCCTCCCTAATCTTTGCAACCAAAACTGCTTCCTCCGATCTCCTCATCAAAGTCTCAGACCAGCGCTCCCTGGCCTTGCCATGCCCCTTCCACTCAAATCCCGAAACTTCCCCACATACTCATGATGCAAATAGGGCTCCCTCTCCCTCATAGCATCCTCGGAGAAGTAGTGCCCATCACGTATCAGTCTATTGAGGTACGCAAGCCTCCGGTTCTTCACCGTGACTGACCTCGACCGCAAGTCTTCAGAAGTTGGATTCATCTTGCTCCTCAGATTCTTCAAGTGCCAATTTATCTCATAATCACTATTTAGTGGATCAAACTCGCCAAGCTCATCAGAAGTCAATTCCGATCCATATCGTTCTGAAACAAACATTTAAAACCAAATCAGACAGTTGACAAACATATCGAAAGCTTTCTCAAATAAAATAAAATAAATAATAATAATAATAATAGAGGAAAAGAAAGATAAAATTATTATGAATATGGTAAGACCAAGGAAGTGCCTAGGAAAACGGCGGCGTCTCTGGAGAGGAGGTCGAGGAGGATTGATTTGCGTTGAGAGGGAGTGCCGGCGTTGGATTGTAAAGCACGAGGAAAGTAGAGGTGATCGAGACACGAAAGTCTCGACGTTATGCTTTCCATTGATTCCTCCTTCACCCTCCTCTCCATTCACTCCCACCAACGCAACAACAATAGTACAACAAAAGATAAATTGCTCGTTTGTCTTCCTGCGTATCACACCGTTGTACAGACAAATATCTTTTCCCGTCACTCCCTCCATGGCGGTGATGTATAAATAACAATGTATTGGGTGGGTGTCCACGGCGTCGTTGCATCTTTTCATGCTGTCGCGGAATTGGTGGCTTGTGAGAATCACGTGACATTGGATTTCCTTTATATTTCAACCATAGCATTTTTTTTTTTAAAAATTATTTATACAGCAAAAATAATGAATATCATTTATTATTCATACATGACACGTTACATAGATTCCGGAAGTAAAATTATATATATCTTTATTAAATAAGTACTTTATTTCTTTCTTTAAAAAGATTTTAAATGTTAGAGAATTTTAATCATACCAAAATCATGCAAGTAAAAATATATTAAATAAATAATAAACAGAAAAAATAGATAAAGAATAAAATCAATCACACAACACAAAAATTTACATAAAAAATTACTATAATAGATAAAAACAATAAATAAATTTTTACATGAGAAAATACTTTTATAAATAAATACAATATTTTATTGTGAAAGACATTACAGATGAAAAAATGTCAAGCTCGGACTGGGCTCATCCAGCATATCTTTAGTTAGACTAGATTTTTTTTTTTAACTGAGTCGAAGTGTTCGAATTTTACATTATATGTTTTTTTATAAAAAAAATTATTTATTATGTTTTACAACTTTATAGTTTATAAAATTTGATTTTTTTTAATTGGATGAAGCTATAAAAGTTGGTTAAATAATTCAAAACTTTTAAGAGTACTAATAAACATTCTAAATTTTTTTATTTCAAATGACATATCATTCATTAAATAATTAATAATTTTTCATAAAATTCAAGTGTATTAATTGTATTATTTTACTAACTAATTAATGAATGTTGCATCATTTAGAATAATTTTTTAAGATAAAAATTTAATATGTGTAACACTACTAAAACTTTAAATATATGTATGAATGGGCTAAATATATATTAAAAATTATATTTTACTTAAAATAATATATATATATATTTTAAGTAGTTTTTGTGCTTCAGAGTCGAGTTCAGATTTTTTTAAGTGAAGCCCGGACTCAGCCCAAATATTAACCTCGGGTCGGACCAGATTTTCCATCATCCCTAAAAGACACCTTCCTTCGAAGTACTTGAACAGGAAAGATATGTTAAAATGAACAATCGATTACAATGAGACGAATGGATCTTTGTCTCATTCATAAAATAATTGACAAAGATCCAGATGATCCTGTTAAGAGAAACAAGAATTCCCCACTCAATTGTGGTGGCAATTGCACCCCCAACATATTTTTGGGGTAAGCTACCAAGCTTGGCGTATATGCAATTTCGTAAATGCAAGGTTCTTTTATCACAAAATTACAACAGCTTTTTGAAGCAAATATTCTGATACCACCAATATTTAAACTACCCTCCTTTCATCCTGTATTTCAATTATAACTCTCCTCCTTGCATCTTGTATTTCAATTATTGAAGTATCATCAAGTCAAGTATGTCTAAATATTTTGTAATTGCTTGACGTGGTAAGTAATTGACTCTGGGCAAGAAGAGGCTTGTAGAAGCTCCAATCGGTTGGATGGTGGATTAAAATGCAATGTGTAATCTTCATCTGAAAGTAACACAATCATAACAGTTACATTTTATTATCATAAAATTATTCGATCCAAGATGAAGTGTTGTTACAAAGGAAAATAACAGATTTTGTGAGATGATGGTTAGAGTCTCACTTTCTTTTACTGTTCCATAGAGCCAGCATAATACTTCATCAGCAAATGCCAAACAAACTCCACCCTGAACAACCAATTTTCAGTCAGGAAAATGAAGCAAGCAAAATCCAACATTTACATTAGAAAATATTGACTGAAACAAGACATAACAAGATGGAAACAGCTTGATTTTTACCAAAAGATTTTTTTAAACAATGCACATTTATGCACCATTTTGCACAAAAGAAGTAAGAGTTAAACCAACAATAAATTCATCAAAAGTAAAGGAATCACCGGTAAACAACCATGAAGCAAGAGAATTAATTCACATGCAATTCAAGCAAATTCACCTGCCAATAATTCTTCATTTTCACTCTGTGGGTAATATCTTTGGTTCTTAGTCTCTCTGTACGAACAAGACGACCTGCATCATCCCTGCATCAACATTGATATAATGTTACAAATTTTTAACTCTGGCTGTGGATAACAAAATGCTTTGAAACAAAATGACTCCTGAAACTGAACACAGTAAGCACATATGCTTTAAGACAGGGGAGGGAAAGAACAGCCACAATCATTTTTTTTTTCCTGCTAGCAACCCACTGGATGGAAAAGCACACTTGTGCTACTTTTTTCAACACATTCATTCTTAACCTTTCTGAATGCAAGTTGATGTATTGTTTCTTGTAAGAAGGCTGAAGAGTCTTCCGTGAAGAATGGAAGCAATAAAGGTTAAAGTTACCTAAATCCGACAACAATAAATGGAACACCAGCCAGAAAAGATTGAATCTGAAACAAGAGATAACAAAAATGAGTATCATCACTTCTAACAAGACAATGGAAGAAAACTGCACTTAAGTACAAGAGAAAATTGTGGACTGAGTTATTCTATCCAGCAATTTACAACAGCAAAGTTGTATCACTGAAAAAATATATAATGCCATTATATAACATTTGAAATATTGATTCATGATGCCAGAAATATCATTGGTTTTATTCATGTCCTTGTTAAATACTAGAGCAGTCCCCCATTTGCATTATTAAAGGATCTGCTGAGAATGTGTAATAACCTATGGATGGACCTTTTAAAGATTGAAACTTATCTCCTTGAGATTTTGGAAATAAATGTCTGAGACCTCAATGTATTTCTGGAAGTTTGCCCTAGGGAAATTGTGCGACTTCTTCATTTTTGTGCCTATGGTGCTTAATTAGCATATGAGATGCTGACTCTCACTTGTACATTTGTTGAACTTTGTAATTAGCAAGATTTTCTTCTTGAAAAACAGATTACCAAGTCAAATGATCGAAATTCCTATCGTACATGGATATAATATAAGATTTAATCTACAAATATGTAATTGTACAAGACAACATAAGGACATCTACAACTGTGTTATTCTATGCGCCGATCTACCAACAAACTCCTAACAACTAAACACAATTATACCAAATAAAAGAAAAGAAACATAAATTCAAAGCCAGTATAGGAAATCAAATGTACCCAATACTTGAGCAGTTTCTCTCTCTCAAATTTTTCTTCAGTATGATAATCCAGCTGCAATATGAGAAAGACGGTTACAATGTTACCAGCAAACTAGTAATGTTCCAAAATGGAAAACCCCATAAGGAAACAAAATGAGCCACAACAGTCTGAAACAATACAAGCATGCGGACCAACCTCACGACTTGTCTTTAACTCCACATAAAACCTCCTTCCATCATCAGTTGAGTCACAGCAATCCATTTCAGCACCCATCAAAAGACGATGAGCCCCTAACTTGGTTTTGATCACTGCACAGAATTCAACATTTGCATCAATATGATGTATCCCTTCTCCATCAGCTCTTCTAGGATCTTCAGTGGCAAGGCTCTCGAAGCAATATCCCCAGTAACATCTAAACAAACAATTCAAAACTAGAATGAAAAACAGTTCAATTGAATCCATAATAGAAGTGACAAAAGAAATAATGGCCAATTACAATTAGTTTTATCAAGAAATACAGAACCAACCAGGAGGGGCAACTAATCACCATTTATTATATTAAAGATCTCCCAAACTTTCAGTCCTAAGGCATTTATTTCAGAGTAAATCACTGAAGTCTAGTACCTTCGACGATCCAACTCACTTTTTGGCCTTTCTTGTACTTTATGCACATCAAGATAGACAACCCCATTCCTTTTATGGACTCCCATTGCCCAAGGCTCATTTCGGATATAAGCAGTAGCTAGTATCTGCAGAAAAAAAAGAAACAAGTCATTCGTCAACCAAAAACGCTTGTGGAAAGAAACCAGCATAAGTTAGCTAGCTGATGCTAGAATGATAGGCCAAAAAAACTTTTATTATATTTCAATTTACTAAAACAAACAGGGGATACAATTTCAGTCTATCAAATTATATGTCTCACATTCTTCAATTTCTCGCTCATTTTTTGAGGAGATTGTACCATTCATTGATTCCCTAAGAATAAAGTCTATACAGCCAAATTCATGTCTATGTGCTAGCACTACAAACTTTTTTATCCATATCATAAGCATCTCATAAAAGCAATAATTCAACTATCCACTAAACATCCGTTAAAACCTTCAGTAAAGAGAACGAAAAACACTGACTGAACCAGGATCTAAAAGTTCAAGATCAGATAAAGATATTCACTGAAAATGTCAAAGAATATTAAACCAATTGCAATCAGTTATCCAGAGGTAGCAATTACCTTGTTAAGATTGTTACGGAAAGTCTGCAAAGAAAACAGAAGGAGAACGCATATATTAATTTTAAGACCTTAATAAAAGCATGGTAGTAATATGACAGCTAAAGCTATTAACCACTTTTATACCACAAAATGCATGTTCTGAAGCGGGATATTTCTGTTTCTTATGCAAGAAAGCAAGTCGCCGAATCCCTCAGAGCCTAACTCTGGTTAAAAGAAGAGAAGTAAAACCAGTGTCAGTCATATGCATTACCCCTCATAGCATAAACCCAAAGAAATACCTATAGAAGAAAACATAATTGCTAATGTATTATCCCAATGCAAAAAGGCAGTGATTGCAACATTACAAACAACAGGTATACCTTTTTTCTCAATAAAAGTATCAAAACCTTCATTTAGATCAGCTCCAACATCCTCAGAAATAAGACGCTTGAAAAGCCTCTAGAAGTATGAAATGAAAAGCATGGGAAAGAGCTTACAATCAGCACAAATAATCACACATAAAAGGAACTTACACAAAAGTAGCTTAGTAAACCTCTTTGAGGAACAGGTTCCTGAAAGCTTACCAAGCTGCGATCATTGAAGCAGACATCACCACCTTCTACACGACTATATTGTGCAAGTTCACATGGCTATTGGATTGAATAGACCAATACAGCAAAACAAAAGCAATGAAAAACAACAAACTCAATAGAAAAATACATAAATAAAAGAAGAGGAACTTGGATCACCTCTTGAAAAGCAACAACTTTTCTGGACAAAGTTTCGTCACTCCTCGAAAGCTTAAATTCAGAAACAAATCGTTCATCCTGGCGACCATTTGAGAATCTTGAGCCATGGCCATAACCTCCCTGCCTTGGAGGATATCCAGGTCGAGGAAGAATGCCCACACCTCCTCTATCATTTGGCCATCGACCACGTCCAAAACCCCCTCTTCCACCGTGGTTGTTATTATTGCGTACAGCAGGCAATACTGCCAATGAAATTTTTGAGTAAAACGAACTTTGTAACAACACTAATGGTACAAATACTAGCCTGTTTAACCCTAAACGTTTTAAACTACAGGCGAATAGCAAAACAAAATAATTAGTAAGGGTCAAATTTACCAATAAAAGAAATCAACAAAATTGAAAGAAAAATCTAATAAAAATGAAAGCAAATAGCTCAAAATCCAGTAATAAAGCTAAAAGAATAGATAAAAATTAGTAATTACCAGGGATAGGGTAAGGGCTAATTGCAGTGGTTTTACAGTATGCTTCGTTATCAGAACCGAACAGATCTTTATCTTCTTCTTCTACTACTACTACTTCGTCGTCCTCGTCGTCACCAAAAAGGTCCCTAGCATGATTATAATTATAATCTTCATTATAGTTATAATCTTCACAATTGTTGTTATTCAAATTAAAAGTATTCTCTACTTCTTCTCCACTCTCTTCTCCTCCTGCTACTTCTAATCCAGCAGCTCCTCCTCCGCTGCTTGCGCTTCCACTGGCACTGCTGGACTCTCCCCCATCACTGCCGTTGGAAGAAGACGACGCCGATGATGACGACGATCGTGATGATGAGGCGGAGGAGGATGAAGACGAGGAGGAGGCCGACGACTCGTGGGTCCCGTCTTTTAGTCCGCGGTTGTTCCCGTATTCCTCCCCGAAAATATCCACGTCTTGGCCCGGGAAATCCATTGAGGTTCTTGGGCGAACGATTGAGAGATTGTCCTGAGTTTAACTTTTTATGAATTTACGAATGTCGTAGTCGAGCCTTGCCTTGTTGATGCCGATGCCGTGGACTCGGATGGTACGATCCGATAAAGTTTATGAATATATCTTTTTGGGCCTTGAGCTAACTGATTAGATTGGGCTCAATAAATTGGTTTTCGAGTCTTCAAGATTACGCCTTTCTACACCCCCTCGAAATTCCCCATAAACCTTTTGTTCTTGAAATTACCCAAACAACTAAAGACAAATTAAGTCATTTTTTTTTTATTTTGAATGAAAATTTAATTAAAATCTTAAATAATTTTTTTTTTAACAAAATCTTTACACCCACTCCATTTGATAATTTTTATTTATATTTTAAATAATAAATAAAAAAATTCTTTTAAAGAAAAATTATAAGAGTTTTGAGTTACAAAGATATAAATAATATAATAAGGAGAAAATTATTAGAGAATTTAAGATTTGTATATATTTTATAATAAAAATTTAAAAGAGATACTTTTTTTGTGTGAAATATTGTGGGAAGATAGTTAATTTTTTTTTATATGGCGAATTTTATAAATTAAAACTGAAAGTGTTTTAGGAAATAAAATTCAAGAGGAGTGTTATAAGGAATTTAGAGGGTCATTAAAGAGTAAAAACTACACTCTTTTCTTTTATCGGATGTTGCTGTAAAACATCCCAATTAACCGGCTATTGGCAGAAACCAACGAATCATATTATTATTCTGCTTGCATTGAATTGGTGAAATTCATTCCTTAAAAAGTTGATTGAAATTGATAGAAAGCATGATATATAAAATAAGACAAAAAGAGCAGTCAGATAAAGAAGATTTATTTATTTTATAAGCAGAAGCCGATGAGATGAGAAAAAAACGAAACACAAGCATATACATGCTTACTGTTGTATCGCTAAAGACGCGGGGGCGCGCGCACAATACAGACACACACACAATTTTTGTGTGCTGTTCTTTTACCATTTTAATAACCAAGAACAGTACCAATACACACACAGTCACACACACAAATATGAAATAGGTACAAGCTGATTCTTGCTAAATTAGGCTGCATTAACTGGATCATTTGTTCTTGGAGCATCTGAAAGTAAATGGGCACCATTAACGTTGGGCGTGGCGTGCTGTAGAATTCCAACAAATTCTAAATCTGGTTCAGCTAGAGTATTAGTAGGAGATAATAATGGTTGTTGTTGGAAAGTGAAAGCGATGGTAAGAGGAGGAGGTGGGAATGATCCGAGAGAATGAAGAAGGCGGCGAAAGAAACAATTGAGCAGATTCAAAAGCACTCCACGCAAAGGAGTTGTGATTATGACAACGAGGTACACAAGCTAGCTAGAAGAGTGATGGTGGGAAAAGAATGGCGGCTAACATCAAGACAGCAACAGAACCTGAGAAATTCCAAGCGGAGAGTTGAAATGAAGTCTGATTGAAGTGAATATAAGGATATGATGCAAGGAACCAGCGGCACAACCGCGATGAGAAGCACTCGGTCGTTTATTCGAGGTGTTGAGAACACGAGTATGACTGTGGGAGGTTAATCAAAGGGGCCTTTCAATTTGTGAATACAATTACAGAGGCTTGGATTGGAAAGAATGAGATCAGATACTTATTTTTATTTATATACAGATTAAATCAATAGAGATTTAAAGTTACATATTTAATATTTATCAAATATTTTAATACTATAATTTTTAATTTATAACTACGCAATCTCTATATTATTCAAAACTTTATGTTAGGACAATAAGCACATTTTCCTTTGTATAAAAAGAAACATCAAATTATAGAGCACGTTTAACTTAAAAATTTAACATAAAATTTAATTTTGATTTAAAAATTTAAGTTAGGAGAAGGAGAATTAAGGATATTTTTTCTTCGTTTTTATTTTAGTATGCCACTTGTTGAATTTTGACTTAGAACTCGTTTGACTTAAAAATTATAGCTTATTCACTAAAAACGTATACCTAAATGAGTTCGCTCATGACATAGCACACCTAAACCCCTTCCTATGTAAACTTTCTCCAAGCGACTGTGCAGCCAAAGGAGTGAGAACCTGTTTCTTGCAATTTGAATTTTCAGGTCACACACACACACACATATATATATATATAGCCATCCCACTCCTATAAATTAATTTGGAATTTTCTCATTTCTCTGTCTTAAAAAAATATATATATTCTTGCAAATATTGGATCTAAAACTGTAAATTCTACATCGCTAATAAGTTCATGATTTGGCAGGCATGCATTGTAACGATGTTGGGTCCAAAAGGTCCTCTTTCTGCGTGTCTTGGCCCAAACTTGACAGGTTGCGGTTCTTATTGGGCGGTCAGGCCCAAAGTCAAGAAGATTCTTAGTCTTGCGTATGAATATTGTATGTATTATCGCCATGCATGTTTATATCATGACGTGCGTTACATCATATCATTAATAATAACAACATTAGAGGCAGGATGGTGCTGTCGGCGAGTCACGGTAGAGCGACGAACCGTGAGCAGCTGATAATGCGGAGGAGTGGCTGCTGGACTTGTCTCGGAGGAGCGGCTGCTGCGCGGTGGAAAGGTGCAGAGGAGCAGACGGTTAGGGTTACGGAGCCGATACTAACAGTTTTTACTCTTTTTTTACTATTAACTTTGATTTTTGTAAAATGTGCCATATGGCTTTTGGGTTGGGTTAGGGTTTTTTAATTGATTGATGAATTGAATTGAAATGCCCAAACTGACTTGTAAAATGGTTATCTGCTTATCCTAGTTTTTGTTTTCATTGATGGAATGGTTCTTAATTTTGTCCCATCGTTGTTTTTTATGTGATCGCAGAATGCTGAATTCAATGATTATTTAGCAATGGTGATTTGAGTATGGCTGCATTTGCTTAACCCGTCATCGGCTTCATTGTCTCCCCCCCCCCCCCCCCTTTCTTTTTTTCTGTTTTTTTGTCGGGAGTTAGTTGAAAATAGGGAGTGATCCAAAATAACTACAATCCGAACTCGACTAGGTCAAAATTCACACAAAAAGTAAAAGCTTTTGTTCTCTTTTTATGGTATTGTTAAAGTGCAATGCTCCATATAAGAATCTCGTTGAAAACATCGTTTTTGGACTTGTGGAGCCATGCATAAAAAGCTGAAGTTAATTAAGGGTAGGAGAAGCAAATGATCGATACTAAAGAAACGCTACATTTAATTTGGACGCGAAGGAGAAATTATAAGTGGTTATATGTTCATAATGGACAGTAAAATGCAGCTCCGAACTTTATCTACTTAATATTACTTTACAATCGATCGGGTTTTCCAATTCCAATGAGCACCGTTTTTGTTAAGCAAGTAACGCTTTCATTGATTTATGTTTTAATGAATAATTAACTCATCAGAAAATCCATGTAAAAGCGTGAATCATTTCATAAGAAATTATACAGTAAAATTCGAATTTTTAAATCCACCTTCTTCAATTCTCGTGCATGTTATTATGGAGTTATATTCACCAAATTATGAATATAACTATCGTTTTTCAGCTTCTTGTTTGCATTGGTCGAGAATAATCATGTATGAAAAATTGATAATGTTAAGGGCGGCGCCATCACTTCGAACCCACCAAATACTCCTTAGTCCTTCCTCCCATTTGTTGTCGTCACACTCATGACTCACCACATGATTTGAAAATTTTAAATTCAACTACACGCACCCGGCTAAATGCCAAAAACATGTGTGTTAATTATCATGACTGAACTTTTTATTGTGATGCCTTTGTGTGCGCGCACATGCGTGTGTGTGTTTTTCCAATTTTGATAGTAATGACTTTGTAATTGCTATTGATAAAACGATTGTCTATTCTACTGGAACCAAAAAAAAAAAGTTGTCCATGAAGTAAAGATTAGTTACCTGCCTTAGAAATGAGGGAGGCATAAACAGTTCTTGGATTCGGTCATCAGTGGGTAGTAATAGGAGGTGGCCATGTATATGTCTGTGGAACGTGAGAATAACGAGTTAGCATGAAAACTATTTATTTTTATGGAGGTTATTTTTATTATTTTAACAAAAAAAAAATTAATATATTTCTTGAAGGGGTGGCTATTTGAACCCTTTAAAATATTTATTAGACTAATTTCTTAATCAAATTTTATTTATTACTAAAATACCCCTGACAGAAATTACTATTATAAACAAAATAATTTTTTTTTAAGTACAGTATGATAATTAAATGCGAAAAATATTTACCACTCCCTCTTTAATATTCCATCTCTTATCGGACGAAAGATTGAAGGAAATTGTTAGATATTTGGGAATAATTTCGTGATTGACAAAGCTTGAATTCAGCCAACAAACTATTTTTTAGACTATTCTTTCAATTTGGGATATAACCCTCTCTCCCTAGTCAACCTTAATTTCTTTGTATAAATTAAAAGTAAAGAGCCGCGAGAGACAAAAACGAATTGTTAAAATTAATGGTTACTAATATTGTTTTATTATTGTTGGGGTTTCCTTAACCTTCCATATGTTTTTAGCAATTTTTTTATAATATGTCTGAAATTGAAAAGAAGATTTGCATATGACCACGTTATTTACAGCATCTGTAAAATTCATGGAAGAAGAAGTTGCAGAATCATTATAATCTAATGTATAGTGAGGGTGATTAAAATGAGTTTGTATAGGAAAATACAAAATTTTATATTTTTTTAAGTTAGTTTATTGAAAAAATGAGTGTAATGAGTATTTTTAAGGGTTCAGACAGTCCCCTCCCTTGTTGAAAATTATTTAATTGTCATTTAACTTAAATTACTAAACTGATATCCCATATAACAACAATTGCTTTAGTAGTTTTAGTTATGGCCCAGGGAGCTATAACTTTGAGTACTTAGCTTGCAATAGTTAAGTTGACTTTGGAGAGGGACTAGTTGGAAAATAAACTTTAGAATCGTCTGTATTTTCCATTTTGATCATGCTAATAAAGTATTTGGCATCAAACATAAAAGTTCCTTGTTAAGTTCTTTATTGATTGTAATTATATATGTTGAATTCTTGATTGACTTATTAATTGTATTATAATTATTACATATTATTATAGGTTATAATGTCAAATTTCATTTCTAGTGAGTTATATTATTTATAGTATTTTTGTATTTGAATTACATTTGAATTACTTTTCATCATTTCTATATAATTACTGAATATATAGTTATGTAGGCAAAGCTCGTAATATCCCCTTATAAGGGGTGCTATTTTATGCTTTTATATATAACATACCATGTTTACAATAGTTTTATTTAACTCAACCACAGCATAGACTTGGGTCTGCCCTGCTTTACAAGATTTGCTTTTGTGGTTTTGTTCAGTAATTTCATTTGGTTGACATTTTATCTATAAGATTACATATTTTGACCCAAAATTTTAGCGTTTTATATTTGGCCCCATCTTTTAAGCTCTAAGGGAGTCACGACGTTCCAACATTTGTTTTTACTTCCAAGAACTATATATATCTTTTTTATTTTTAGTACAACAACGTAAACAAACATTGAAAAAAGAAAAAAAAAACATGCGATTGAGCACGACTGCTGTCTAGGGTTTCCACGTCCACTGGAACACAGCAAACTAGTAAGGGAAACAATTAAGTAGCTATAATAAATTGAAAATAAATTTTGAACAAAAGCAAGATAAAACTATAACCAAATATTTTTTTATGCTTTTGTGAATTATGAAATTTTATATCCACGTTTTGTCTTGCGTTTGTTCAAATATCATTATCCATATAATATACATAGACAGATAAGTAGTAGTACGGTACTGATGGAGAGCCTCAGCCTCAAACCGGGACAATTTCACGGCGAGGAGGGTCTGCTTCCTCCACCGAAAAAGTAGTGCCCGAAGGTTCAGCTTCTATAGCATCTTGCGACCGCAAGGTGCTGCTGGCAGCGACGAACACAAAAGTGGGAATGGACTGAAGAAGCTGAAAAAACCAGCTGCAGAAGTGACTGAGAGTGTTGATGAACGCATGAAACCAAGGAGAAATGCATAAGCAAATGAAGTAGGCAATGCAAAAGAGAGGTGTTGGAAGCAGCAGTGAGACCAGTAGTGACAAAGCCAACGGACCAGAGAAGTCTCCAAACCTCAGACGGATTGGGAGTACTTGGAGCGAAACGTTGAGTGGGATCTTGAGAGAAGTGAGCAGGAAGAATAGGGTCAAAATGGCTAGAAACAGCACGGCCACGGCCGTGAAAAAGAAATCATGCTCGCGTTCATTGGCAACGATGTTGAGTACTGGAAAGAGACATGTTTCATTGGAAGAGTTGAGAACAAGAAGGAGAAGGCTTAGCATAGGTGGAACAGTAAAGCGCAGATCAATGTTGCAGACCATTTTCTCCTAAGCCTAAGTGATTGAAGTTTAAACCCGATCAAACCTACAGTTTGTGTTGCACCCATTACCTTCTTATTTATAGCATTGAGTCATATCAAGCATGGCCCACGAAACGCGTCAAAGACTTAAAGAAACCGCGTGAAAGAAAAGTTTCATAGGCGCAGAACAATTTCGTATGAAACTTGTCTCTCCTGAACTTGACCATAAGATCAGGAGCGGGTCCTATTCCTTGACTATATACTACCGGCTGAAACTAAGATTGATCTGCGTCTTCCCGGAAAAGGAAAAAAATAAAAACTCCTGCTGTATATAATTTATCAATTCTACAAGTAAACGAATCACAAAAAAGTAATAAAAACTATTTTCAGTTATATATACATTTATCATCGTACCCATTTTTCTGTGAAGTATCAATGTAACTTTTTTATTTTTTATAAATAGAAAAAAAAAAAACTCCTGCAATGCTAATGAATTTGGATGTGATATTATTTTATAAAAAAATATTCTGAAAATAAAAATTAGGGAATGTAGTTGATATTATTATTTTAACTGATAAAAGGGTTAATTAATTTGTTTTGACCAAGTGATTTTTAAAGATTTTTTTTTTATTGGTCATCAATGTTCAAATTGTGAAAGAGGTGAGGGGCTAAAAATTAATTTAAACTTTGTCAAACCTAAGTTCACATGGCAAAGGGGTTGCATTTTTTCTATAGATTTTAATTTTTTTTGTTACAGCGCTTAATTAAATAAATTATTGGAATTTAATTTGAAATATTTGGTGTTCTTTCCACTCATAAAACTAAAAATAACACTATTAATTTAAAAACATAATAAAATCAGTCCACATAATTTGTATAATTTAGCTAGAGATGTGGTCAAGAAAATGGTGAGAACACTTTCCAATTAACATGTTTTATTTTTGGCGTTTTTAAATTCCAAAAAAAGGAAAAAGGTTCTTTAGAAACACTTTAGGACAGGGCTAAGGCCTAAGATATCTTTTTGAATTTTCTTGGGCTAGATGACTAGATGGGCTCAATAATACGTTTGATGATCTTATCCATTGGGTCTTAATATGGACACATTAGCACGATCATTTTATTTTCAGATGGTTCTTGAAATTTTAGATGCATGAAGCATGAAACATCAAATTATTCTTGAACTGTTCAATTTAATATGATCATTATATTTTATTTACCATTCATGCTACCACTCTTATGTCATTTTTTTTTTACCTTTCATTTATAAGCTTTATGTTCTATTTATATAATTTATATTTTATTTTATACTTAATGTTAATTTACAAGTGTTATGTTCTATTTATAAATTTTTGTTTTGTTTATCAGTAATATACCAATATACCACTCATATATTAATTTACTTGTTTTACCGTCCATTTATAAGTCTTATATTTTATTTACGTTATTTTTGTTTTATTTTACACTTAATGTTGATTTATAAGTTTATATTACATCTATAAGTTTTTTTTTTGTTTACTAATAATATACTAATTTACCATTTCTATGATAATTTAGTTGTCTTATATTTCATTTATAAGTCTTATGATCTATTTACATAATTTATAATTTATTTTATACTTAATGTTGATTTACAAGTTTCATGTTAAATTTACATGTTTTATGTTTCGCTACACAATTCATGTCTAATTGCTATATATGTATACAGTAATGGAGGATGAAGGTATCAAGGTAAGGACGTTCATGAAAAGGATTTGAAAATTGTGTCCTGATTGTGAATTCAGAAAAATTTTGGGACCCGGTCCAGATGATATTGCCTCGAATCATCAGATCATCACCCAGAACCTCTTGGATCTGCACTGCGTTGGATATGCTTTCAACTTTCTTATTCTGGTCTCTTAATAATTTGATCATTATACCCGAAACTCACCAAGTTTGTGATATATTATTGGTATTTTATCAAATGTGGTCCATGAGCCAATTAAGATGAAATTAGTAGTCCATTTCTGTAAATCATTTTTAATTTGTCAACAATTTTTTATATTATAAATCCAATTTAGCTACAATGCAGAACAATTAAAACATACATTTGCAATTTTTTTTTGGAAAGGAGCAATTTGCAAATTAAGATGGGATAAATCCCTTACCCTATCCCTGTAGTTTATTGCAATGGCCTAGCTATTGCATCTCTATAATTTTCATAGAATCTCTATAATTTTCATAGAATGAAAAAAAAACTATACAATGAAGAAAGTAGGGAAAGAGTATAGGATTTGATTATTGCATGATAAAATTTTAAAGATGTATGAAGAAAATAAAAAGAATGAATATTTGATTGTCTCCTTGGCATGAAACGGTTTTTAATGTGATCAAGATTGTTTTTTACTGGCTTAATTGCATTTTATTCTCATATGCATCATCTCTAACATATGCATTGTAATTGATTTAATTGAGTGTAATGTTATTTTTAATTTCGTCGCAATTTTCTTTTTAAAGTCATCGGATTGTTACAAATCATTGCGGGTAATCGGACGCGATTAATAAATTAATCACCCTCGAATAATTTAAATTTGTCGTTATACAAAATCGAGATAATTCAGACACAATTCAATGATCTCGTAGTCAGATTTATTTCGATACTCGGGTTCGATATTAGCTTAATTTGTATGAAGCTTACCTAAAAAAAAAAGGGAAAGGTGTTGATTACTATTTAAGGAAAGAAAAGAGAGAGAAGCATTACATTTGCTTTCCAAAAATAGAAGGAAGAGAGAGAGAGAGAGAGAGACTCGTTGACCCGATTTGATCGACCCAGATCCGTGTGCTCAACCCAGCCGGATCTTGAGTTTTCAGCCACCCCACCCGCCGATCTTGGTATCGATCTGAAGCTTGAGAGCCGGCCAATGCATCCCCGCCGTTATCGCCGCTAGAAACCGACTGGAACACCAGCGATTGCAGCTTGAAAAGCCACGGTTCCACCCGTTATCACCGTCGTCGATCTAGCCGGAATTAGGCCGACCACCACTTGGATCTTGTTCCTCAGTATCCTTTCATCATTTTCCGACTAACCCCATCACCTGAAACTGAAACAGTCGGATTGCCGCCGATTGACTGTCGGAAAGCTCACGGTTTTGGGGAGCTCGATCCGCCGACACCACTGTGCGTGGGAGGGCACCGCCAGTACCATTGGACTCACTGAGATTAACTGAGTTCCGGTCACCGTTGACCTTTAGGAGCAATTCAATAATTTCACAAACTTGAGAGGTAATTTTGTAATTTTAAAATTGGTGGGCATTTTGGTAATTTCAAATTAAGGTAGTTAAGTAATTTGAGATTTCGTGGGTAATTCGATAATTTACGTTATTAGGGATATTTTGGTAATTTTATATTTTTTGGGGGTAACTTTATAAATTCAAAACTTGTGAATATTTTTATAATCTGAATTGAGGGTAGTTTGGCAATCTGTGATTTTGAGGATAATTTGATGAATTTTGATGTCAAGGGTATTTTGGTAATTTTATGGATTCAAGAATAATTTTATTGCGGATAAATGTCATTTCGAGCATATTAGTTATAATTCGCAATTATGGTTAGTAATTATGTTATTTCCTTAAATTAGAAGGATCTGTGAACGAGAATCAACCCGCGAAATATATAAAACCTATTTTCATTGTAGTTTATTATGATTTTAAAATATGGTAAAGTTGGTTTACGAGATTGGTTTTAAAGTATTTGATTTAATGATTTTATAGAAATGGATTTTATCTGTGTTTTGGTATCTATTACTAGAAATGTGTGTAATTAATGATTTTGGTTATCAATTTTGAATATGCATGGTAATATTTTTTTAAAAAAAAAGTAGATTTAATACATGTTAAATGAAAAAAGAAATGAGATTTCGAATGAGATTTTAGATGAGATTTCGGATGAGATTTTAAATGAGATTTCCGATGAGATTTTAGATGAGATTATATGTTTATATGTATGTTTATAAAGGTTATTTGCAAAATCATTAGACAGTACCCCTTTCAGATACACTGATACAGACGAGATGAAATATGAATGCAGTATGATGAATACAGAGATACTAATATTTAAATATATATGAGATGATATTTTCTGATCTATCCATGTAGCTCCGGGGCATGATGGTACTCAGATAGTATGTCATTACCCATCTGTTAAGGTCCAGAGATGATAAGATATGTGATGATATTTTTTTATCTACCCGTCTAGCTCCGGGGCATGACGGTACTCAGATAGTACACCATTGCCTGTCCGTTGAGGTCCGGATATGATGAGATATGAGATGGTACTTCCCTATCTATCCGTGTAGCTCCGGGGCGTGATTTTCCCTAAATACTTGTTTGGTGATAGTTTTTGGTATTCAGTATTGATAATATAATTATTATGATTTCATTGATTTTATGCAGTTTGTTGTGATATTATTATTTGAGTACATGATTTGAACTTAATAAGTTATTTAAATTCTTGTGATATTTTGATAAAATTGTGTTTTGATATGATTAATTATTTTAGAGTAAAGTCATGTTAAAAAATTACTATCCACTAACTGAGTTTACTGAGTTTTATACTCATCCCGTTTTATTATATTTTTCCCCCACAGGAGATTCGCAGGTACAACAATCGACCCAGCAATAATTGTTATTTTTAGAATTATGATCACGTAATGGTGTTAGGAGTCGTAGATGTTTTATTGAGATATTTTCGGATTGTATAATTTATTACATTTCGGGGATTCTGGATAACATTTGTGTTTCCTTTGATTTTGGATATTTGAGAGATTTGATATTTTGTTGAGGAGATTGGTTGTTTGTAGATAGTTGTATTTGAAATTCTTTTGAGAGTGCTTGATTTATAATTTTGCAGATTTTGTTGTGTAATAATTTTAGGTGAGAATTTGTCAAATTTTCAATAGAATCATTATTAGTTAAATTATGTCAGAATGATTAAATAGAATTAGACAGATTCACCCTGTGAATTTGGGACGGGTCGTGTCATCGTCAACCATCAAGTCATCTGATGTCAGGACGGTAGCTGCTGTTACTGTAGCTACGGACATTAATTTTTCAGTTGCAGTCAGCATTAACAACGGGCCAAGCGAGGTATTTGATAATTTCCTATATGTGTGACCATGACATGACATTAATTTGATGCATTTATTTATAAATCTCTCAGGTAATATATATTTCACAGATTTATACAGACAGGTTCTCATCGATTCAGAGGAAGATGTTCACGCACATGCGTTTAAGCAATAAGAAAATAATTATAGTATCTACGAGAACTAAAAAGTTATCCAGGATATAATTGATAGAAAGTTAAATCCAATAAATGTGAACAAAATAGGCTTAGACATGATAGATCACAAAAAAAAAATAAAAATACACACTTAAGAGGAAAAATAATATATAATCCTCCTAAATAAACTAAATAAAAAATTTTTCCACCCACATAGGTGGGGTGATACGGTTGTAAGAATCACCTCCAAAAAAAGGTTGAATGGTTTCATCTTGGAGGTTATAAATTCCCATATCTTTTCCTCCCCCTCTACGGGCATACCAATAACCGCTAATGCAATCATCCGTAAAGTATATGGAGTTAGGCTTACATTGAGAAACGGATGCATCGACAGAAAACGAAGAATTATAGCCTAAAAAGAGAGCTTTGTTGCCCAAATTCTCGATCTCCGTCCATGTGTTAGTTAAAAAATCTAGCCCAAGAACCTGAAATCGAGTAGTTCCATAGGACAAATTGTCGTTCACTTGTGATCCTTCTCGAATAATGACTAGCAATTTTCCTGCAGATTCTGCGATATACCAGCTCCCCGGAAAAAATTGAAAAAGTTCATCGGGCAAGTTTGAGACTTCTTGTACCACAGTAGGATTGTTATCTCTAATGTCAAAAGCCTGTACTTGACTAGTCTTCACAGCATAAAGCAACCCATTATAGAAGATCATGTCATGATAATAGGAATTCAAGTCTATGGGGATCCAAGATTTATCACCGGGTCTAGCATATGCCAATTTCCCGACATAAATAATCACAACCGAATAATTGGACGTATAATCAGGACTGGATGACAAAGCGCATTTAAAAATAAAATGACTATACATCTTAGAAGTCTTAAGATCACGCCAATTTTTGATGGTTTTGATGTGGGGAAGTTTAATTTGGTGGCGTGAAAAGGGATGTAAAAGCGACATACTTAAATCTTGTGCAACTGTAATAAGCCAGCCCTTTGAAGAAAAACACTTTTTACCATTTGCTTCTGGTAGCATAAATCGGCGAGTCATGCCTTTTGAAAGACTGAAAAAACCGCGTTGATCGGTGCACTTCTCTGGTGCAAGCATCAGCCATGGAGCTTGATTGTATTTGAATGTGAGTTTCACCACCGTCGCGACAGATCGCCATGAAGAACAAACTCCGCCGAAAGCAACTAAGTCTTGGAGCCACGTTAGCCGCCGAGCCACCTCGATCAACAGGTCATTATTCAGTTCTGACCAATTCCCCATCGCCCTCCTGATTCATGGAGACAGTTTGAAATTGGTAAAGACGAAGAGAAACAAAGCTTATGCATACATATATAGAGTAAGATAATTGACGTTTAGCATTAAGGTTCCCCCAGCGGACAAGGAAAGCGCTTAATTTGTTTCCAAATTTATCATGATAATAATACAGCGTGGCCCTTATTTATTTATTTATTTATTAATTAATATGTCTTTCTATGAAGGGAAATAATTTATTATGCCACGTGACTACGGCTGCAACTTGAAAATTATACTTGTTTTGTCTATAACGAAAAGAAATCTATGTTTATTAACTAATAAAATTAAAAACGCTGTATTGTCTATAAAGGAAAACGATTTATATAATGTCATATTGTCATGTGACACAATTGTCAAATGTAATATTAATTTTTTATTTAAAACTCGAGAATAGTTTATTCCAATTCACGAATGAATAACAGAAACATAATTATGCCTTGGCTTTCGTTTTTCGTTTTCTGTTTTGGGTTACTAGTCGGTTTTCAATTGGCAAAACATTTTTGCGATAGAAACGGTTTAGGGCTATTATAAATTCACAAGTTTTTTAGACTTCGGTTATTAATGGCCAAGCAGAAGATTAAACTGAACACATCAAATTATGGTAGCTAGGCTTCGAAACAATCCCACTGAGGTGGAAGATTATGTGAAATCTTTCAAAAATTAATCAACCACAATTTAATACTACTCCAAAAAAAATCTTGTTTCTTATCATTAATAGTCAAATTAGAGATTGCGAATTTATTTTTTTAACACTTATTTCCCTTTTTAATGGCAACGAGCTCTCGAATTCCTAATTTATTGTTTAGGGATTTGCCATTACGAGCCAAAAAAAAAAAAACATCAGGAGTACCTTTTAATTTTTTTTTAAAACCAGGGATAATATTTTCTTTATTCTTTTTTTTCCCAATTAGGGATAATTCTTTTAACAATGATGATAATAATGTTAAGTTACATTACAAGAACAAAATCCTCTTTTTACATAGATTCACTAACAAAAATGACAAGGTATAAACATAATACTTTTAGAAACTTTGGGTAAAAAAATAGTAGATTTCAAAGTTTTCTAATATTTTTGATCTTTTGTCATTGTTAAGGTGAAAATTTGATAATTTCTCGCTGTACTATTCTTTAGAACCTACCCATGTAGGCATAAGTGGCTAATTACACATGTTGACTATGTGTAAATATTATGTTATTAATGATAATATGTCCTTCTCAGTTATGATTGAAATTCCATGATGTTCCTACTTGCTAATCTCACTAATAGAAATCTCTTGGGTTATTAGTGATATTTGTTTTTTGTGGATTGTTTTTGTAAGGTTTAAAAGTGATTTTAAAAAGGTTAAAAAAGTTAATTTTGGATTTAGCGAGTTTTTTTATAAATCACTTTTAGTGAAATTACCTTATCTTACATTAGATTTTGAAAAGAAAGAAAGTAGTATCTTTTCAAAATTTAATTTTAAAAATCACTTTTATACTTAATATAATTCTATAGATATCCTTATATATATATTATATAAAAAAAATTATCCTTATTAATTAGGAATAAAATCATTAATTTTAAAGAGATTATTATTATTAAAAATTATATTGAGATAATTAAATAACAAATAAAATTAATAACATAAAATATTTATTTTAACTGTTAGAGTATTTAATTTTTAAAATTCGATTTTCTGCTTATAAAAGTGAATAAAATTAAAGAATTTACAACTAATTCTTTACTTTTTACTGCCAAAGTATAAAAGGGCAATAAATATCCACTTTAACCTTACTGCTGATTCAATTTCCCACATGGTGGCAGCAAAGTTTTGCTTATTTGTGGGCATACATTTTTCATCCGCAAACATTCGCCGCAAAAGACCGTTTTTTTCTTTGTATTGAAATTTAATGCAGGCATGCATGAAAATTAATGCGAAGGTGAAAGTCAATAGGCATGGTCAACAACTAATACAATGCTTATAAAAGTTTTAACCAAAATGGCTAACCATGCATGAAATTTAATGCAAGCATGCGTGCAAATCAATATAAAGGTGAAAATCAATAAGCGCGGTTAACAACTAATACAATATTTATGAAATTGACAACAACAATGGCTAAGGATGCATGAAATTTAAATGCAAGCATAGATACAAATAAATGCAAATGAAGAAACAAAGCCTATAAATAGCAAGCTTCATAATTCGTTTAGGCATCCATATTTTTAGTAAGTAATTCAAGAGAGAATTAAAGGTAAGTTAAGATTATTTCCAAAACTAATTTTTTTTCAAAAAATCATATTCTAGATTCAGTCTGAATATGTTTCCCAAATATAATTTTTGAAACACATTTTCGTAGTCTCCCAAAAAATTTTAGAAAAAACATTTTTAGAATTCCTTTAAAAAATATTTTTAGATTCATTTAAAAAAAAAAACATTTCCTGAAATAGTTTCCAAACACATTTCCAAATTCATTTTCCAAAAATATTCAATTTTCTCACATTTTCCTTGATTACACTTTCGAGGCTATAACAATTATAGAACATTAATATTAAGCCACCGGTTCTCTATAATTCACTGGTATATTCCGTTCCCGCATCACTATTTATAGTAGATATGTTTATCGTTTAAGCCCAAATCCACTATGTAATGAAACAACAATCACAGTCAGAGTTGTAATTAAAGGTTATTTAGGCCATACTAACTCCTAAATATAGTTTTGGACTTTATTCTCCAAGCCACATAATAGAATCAGTTTAATTGCAAACCACTATTCCCGAATTTTCAATCAAATCTAACCTTACTTTAATCGAGAAAGAGCATATTCTTGCGACATATGGTCTAGTGAAATTCCTGCCCCAAAATGTAAGTAAATGTGATTTATCAACCAGTCCTTCCAATCAAATTGTACACGTTGTGGTTTATTGTTTATGGAAGTTTTAGGAAATTGGCTTATGCTAGATCAACTGATAAATCTTGGACCCCCATAGACACATGGGATGGCATGTATAAAGATTTAATACTACAATGGGCTACACACACACACACATATAGTATGTATGACCCTGGATTGTACTAGTCAAATAATGGCTTGTGATATCGAAGGTGACAATCAGACTGTGGCACAACAAGTTTCAACGTTTCCCTAGGATCTTATTCGAATTTTATCCGAGAGCTGGTATATCGCAAGATCCGCAGGAAAAACTGTCAGTTATTTTTAGAGCTGGATCACAAGCAAATGACGAGGGGTCTTATAGAACTACTCGATTTCAGAAGCTTGATTTGTTAACTAATACATGGATGGAAGTTGAGAATTTGGGCAATAGAGCTCTCATTTTAGGCTATAATTCTTCGTTTCTGTGGATTTATCCATCTCTCAATGTAAGCCTGATTGCATATACTGCACCGATAATTGTGTTTGTGGTGGGGAGGAGGAAAAGATGACGCTATAATGTTTCAAATTTAGAAGCTTGAAATTCTATTTTAAAAATAATGTGTAAAAATAAAATGTTTAAGATACCATTAAGGTTCCATTCAAGTTTTATTTTCGTTTCAAGCTCAACTTGATTGGACGAAAGAAACAAAATATGATGTATCTTTTTCTCATTATTTTAATAAAAACTTTGTTGGATATCATCGACGGACTCTCCGGACATTTCTGGCAAAAGTATTAGAGCATGTATGGTCACAAAAAATGAATCACAAAGAAATGAAATTTGGTTGTGCTCATGGAAACAGGAGTTGCTTGTATTTATAGCGTGCAACTAATCGATAATGAATAAAAATCAACTGTTTCTACAGACTATATTTATTACACTTGATCAAAACATCAATTTCACATTTGCAACCTCCCTGTCTAGCTCTCGCCTTTATGGATTAAGGAACGCACCAAATTAATGCCACGTCATGGCCACAAAGGAAATCATCAACTACCTCACTTGGGCAAGTTGTTTATGCTAACTGCAACTAAGAAAGGTCTGTAGCAATGGTAACAGGAGCCCCTCTTTTATATTCCATCGCTTCTCGGACAAAAGATTGAACGAAATTGTTCGATATTTGGGAATAATTTCGTGATTGACGAAGCTTGAATTCAGCCAATAAACTATTTTTTAGACTATTCTTTCAATTTGGGCTATAATCCTCTCTCCCTGGTCAACCTTAATTTCTTTGTATAAATTAAAAGTAAAGAGCCATGAGAGACAAAAACGAATTGTTAAAATTAATGGTTACTAATATTGTTTTATTATTGTTGGGGTTTCCTTAATCTTCCATATGTTTTTAGCAATTTTTTTATAATATGTCTGCAATTGAAAAGAAGATTTGCATATGATCACCTTATTTACAGCATTTGTAAAATCCATGGAAGAAGTTGCAGAATCATTATAATCTAATGTATAGTGAGGGTGATTAAAATGGGTTTGTGTAGGAAAATACAAAATTTTATATGTTTTAAGTTAGTTTATTGAAAAAATGAGTGTAATGAGTATTTGTATAGGTTCAGACAGTCCCCCTCCCTTGTTGAAAATTATTTAATTGTTATATAACTTAATTTACCAAACTACTATCCCATATAACAACAATTGCTTTAGTAGTTTTAGTTATGGTTCAGGCAGCTATAACTTTGAGTACTTAGCTTGCAGTAGTTAAGTTGACTTTAGAGAGAGACTAGTTAGAAAATAAAATTTAAAATCGTTGATGGTGCTAATAAAGTATTTGGCATCAAACATAAAAGTTCCTTTTCAAGTTCTTTATTGATTGTAATTATATATGTTGAATTCTTGATTGACTTATTAATTGTATTATAATTATTACATATTATTATAGGTTATAATGTCAAATTCCATTTTTAATGAGTTATAGTATTTTGGTATTTGAATTACTTTTCATCATTTCTATATAATTAATATCATTTAGAGTATATAGTTATGTAGGCAAAGCTCCTAATATCCCCTCATAAGGGGTACTATTTTATACTTTTATATATAAAATGTTTACAAAAATTTTAGTTTACTTGAGCACTATAAAGTCTTGGGTCTGCCCTACTTTACAATATTTGTTTTTATGATTTTGTTCAGTAATTTCATTTAGTTAACATTTTATCCATAAGATTACATATTTTGACCAAAAAATTTATCGCTTTATATTTGGCCCCATCTTTCAAGTTCTAAGAGAGTTACCACGTTCCAACATTTGTTTTTACTTCAAAGAACTATATATATCTTTTTTTATTTATAGTACAAAAACAAAAACAAACATTGGAAAAAAAAAAAAAACACATGCGATTGAGCATGATAACTATCTACGGTTTCCACGTCCACCGGAAACAGCAAACTAGTAAGGGTAACGATTAAGTAGCTATAATAAATGGAAAATAATTTTTGAACAAAAGCAAGATAAAACGATAACCAAATATTTTTTTATGTTTTTTATGAATTATGGAATTTTATATCCACGTTTTATCTTGCGTTTGCTCAAATATCATTATCCATATAATATACATAGATAGAAAAGTACGGTACTGCTGGAGAGCCTCAGCCTCAAACTAGGACAATTTCACGGCGAGGAGGGGCTGCTTCCTCGACCGAAAAAGTAGTGCCCGAAGGTGAAAACCAAGGAGAAAACATTTTTCGGTGAAGTATCAATATAACTTTTTCATTTTTAATAAAGAGGGAAAAAAAAAACTCCTGCAGTGCTAATGAATTTGGATGTGAAACTGTACATGTATTATTTTATAAAAAAATATTCTGAAAATAAAAATTAGGTAATGTAGTTGATATTATTATTTTAACTGATAAAAGGGTTAATAATTTTGTTTTGACCAAGTGATTTTTGAGGATTTTTTTTTTATTGGTCATCAATGTTCAAATTGTGAAAGTTGTGAGAGGCTAAAAATTAATTTAAACTTTGTCAAACCAGAGTTCACATGGTAAAGGGGTTGCATTTTTTCTATAGATTTTAATTTTTCTGCTACAGCGCTTAATTAAATAAATTATTGAAATTTAATTTGAAATATTTGGTATTCTTTCCACTCATAAAACTAAAAATAAAAATATTAATTTAAAAACATAATAAAATCAGTCCACATAATTTTGTATGATTTAACTAGATCCTGAAATTTTCCTAATTAGTTCGAGAGATGTGGTCAAGAAAATGGTGAGAACACTTTCTAATTAACATGTTTTATTTTTGGCATTTTTAAATTCCAACACTTTAGGACAGGGCTGAGGCCTAAGATATCTTTTTGGGTTTTCTTGGGCTGGATGATCAGAGGGACTCAATAATGCGATTGATCATCTTTTTCATTGGGTCTTAATATAGACACATTAGCATGATCATTATATTTTCAGATGGTTCTTGAAATTTTATATGCATGAAGCATGAAACATCAAATTATTCTCGAACTGTTCAATTTAATATGATCATTATATTTTATTTACCATTCATGCTACCACTCTTATGTCGATTTTTTTTTTCACCTTTCATTTATAAGTTTTAAGTTCCATTTATGCAATTTATATTTTATTGTACACTTAATGTTAATTTACTAGTGTTATGTTTTATTTATAAGTTTTTGTTTTGTTTATCCGTAATATGCCAATATACCACTCCTATATTTATTTACTTGTTTTACCTTCTATTTATAAGTCTTATATTTTATTTATATTATTTATGTTTTATTTTACAGTTAACATTAATTTATAAATTTTATGTTGCATTTATAAGTTATTGTTTTGTTTACTAATAATATACTAATTTACTATTCCTATGATAATTTATTTGTCTTACCTTTCATTTATAAGTCTTATATTCTATTTAAATAATTTATAATTTACTTTTTACTTAATGTTATTTTACAAATTTTATGTTAAATTTACATGTCTTATGTTTCATTACACAATTCATGTCTAATTGCTATACATGTAAATAGTAGTGGAGGATGAAGGTATCAAGGTAAGGACCTTCATGAAAAGGATTTGAAAATTGTGTCCTGATTGTGAATTCAGAAAACGTTTGGGCCCGGATCCAGTTGATATTGCCTCGAATCATCAGAACATCATCAGAACCTCTCGTAACTGCACTGCGTTAGATATACTTTCAACTTTCTTATTCTGGTCTCTTAATAATTTGATTATTACACCCGATAGTCACCAAGTTTGTGATATATTATTGGTATTTTATCAACTATGGTCTATGAGCCAATTAAGATGAAATTAATAGTCCATTTCTTATCATTAATAGTCAAATCAGAGATTGCGAATTTATTTTTTTAACACTTATTTCCCTTTTTAATGGCAACGAGCTCTCCAATTCCTAATTTATTGTTTAGGAATTTGCCATTAGAAGCCAAAAAAAAAAAAACATAAGGAGTACTTGTTAATTTTTTTTTTTAACCAGGGATAATATTTTCTTTATTCTTTTTTTTCCCAATTAGGGATAATTCTTTTAACAATGATGATAATAATGTTAAGTTACATTACAAGAATAAAATCCTCTTTTTACATAGATTCACTAACAAAAATGACAAGGTATAAACATAATATTTTTAGAAACTTTGGGTAAAAAAATAGTAGATTTCAAAGTTTTATAATATTTTTGATCTTTTGTCATTGTTAAGGTGAAAATTTGATAATTTCTCGCTGTACTATTATTTAGAACCTACGCATGGAGGCATAAGTGGCTAATGATATTCCTGCTTGTTAATCTCACTAACAGAAATCTCTTGGGTTATTAGTGATATTCGTTTTTTATGGATTGTTTTTGTAAGGTTTAAAAGTGATTTTAAAAAGTTAAAAAAGTTAATTTTGGATTTAGTAATTTTTTTATAAATCACTTTTGGTAAAATCACAAGTAGATTTTGAAAAGCAAGAAAGTAATAACTTTTTAAAATCTGATTTTGAAAACCACTTTTATACTTAATATAATTTTATAGATATCCTTATATATATTATAAAAATAAGAAAAAAATTATCCTTATTAATTAGGAACAAAATCATTAATTTTAAAGAGATTATTATTATTAAAAATTATATTGAGATAATTAAATAAAAAATAAAATTAATAACATAAAATATTTATTTTAACTATTATAGTATTTAATTTTTAAATTTTGATTTTATAATTATAAAAGTGAATAAAATTAAAGAATTTGCAACTAATTCTTTACTTTTTACTGCCAAAGTATAAAAAGGCAATAAATACCCATTTTAACCTTACAGCTGATTCAATTCCCCACACAACGGAGCAAAGTTTTACTTATTTGTGGGCATATATTTTTCAGCCGAAAAATTCCCCACAAAAGACCTTTTTTTTTTCTTTGTATTGCAATTTAATGCAGGCATGCATGAAAATTCAATGCGAAGGTGAAAATCAATAGGCATGGTCAACAACTAATACAATGCTTATAAAAATTTTAACCAAAATGGCTAACAATGCATGAAATTTAATGCTAGCATGCGTGCAAATCAATATAAAGGTGAAAGTCAATAAGCAACAACTAATACAATATTTGTGAAGTTGACGACAACAATGGCTAAGGATGCATGAAATTTAAATGCAAGTATAGATACAAATAAATGCAAATGGAGAAACAAAGCCTATAAATAGCAAGCTTCATAATTCGTTTAGGCATCCATCTTTTTAGTAAGTAATTCAAGAGAGAATTAAAGGTAAGTTAAGATTATTTCTAATACTAATTTTTCTCCAAAAAATATATTTTAAATTCAGTCTAAATATGTTTCCCAAATATAATTTTTGAAAAAATATTTTCCGTATTCTCCCAAAACATTTTAGAAAAAAAATTTTTAGAATTCCTCCAAAAAATATTTTTAGATTCATTTAAAAAAAAACATTCCCTGAAATAGTTTCCAAACACATTTCCAAATTCATTTTCCAAAAAATTCAATTTTCTCACATTTTCCTTGATTACACTTTCGAGGCTATAACAATTATAGAACATTAATATTAAGCTACCGGTTCTCTATAATTCACTGGTATATTCCATTCCCGCATCACTATTTATAGTAGGTATGTTTATCGTTTAAGCCCAAATCCACTATGTAATGAAACAACAATCACAGTCAGAGTTGTAATTAAAGGTTATTTAGGCCATACTGACTCCTAAACGTAGTTTTGGACTTTATTCTCCAGGCCACAGAATAGAATCAGGTTGATTGCAAACCACTATTCATGAATTTTCAATCAAGTCTAACCTTATTTTAATCGAGAAAGAGCATATTCTTGTGACATATGGTCTAGTGAAATTCCTGTCCCAAAATGTAAGTAAATGTGATTCACCAACCAGTCTTTCCAATCAAATTGTACATGTTGTGGTTTATTGTTTATGGAAGTTTTAGGAAATTGGCTTATGCTAGACCAGCTGATAAATCTTGGACCCCATAGACATATGGGATGGCATGTATAAAGATTTAATTCTATAATGCGCTACATACATACATACATACATATATATATATATATATATATATATATATATAGTATGTATGACCCTGTATTGTACTAGTCAGATAATGGCTTGTGATATCGAAGGTGACAATCGGACTGTGGCACAGCAAGTTTCAACGTTTCCCTAGGATCTTATTCGAATTTTATCCGAGAGCTGGTATATCGTAGGATCCGCAGGAAAAACTGTCAGTTATTTTTTGAGCAAATGACGAGGGGTCTTATGGAACTACTCGATTTCAGAAGCTTGATTTGTTAACTAATACATGGATGGAAGTTGAGAATTTGGGCAATAGAGCTCTCATTTTAGGCTATAATTCTTCGTTTCTGTGGATTTATCCATCTCTCAATGTAAGCCTGATTGCATATACTGCACCGATAATTGTGTTTGTGGTGGGGAGGAGGAAAAGATGACGCTATAATGTTTCAAATTTAGAAGCTTGAAATTCTATTTAAAAAATAATGTCTAAAAATAAAATGTTTAAGATACCATTAAGGTCACATTCAAGTTTTATTTTCGTTTCAAGCTCAATTTGATTGGACGAAAGAAACAAAATATGATGTATCTTTTTCTGATTATTTTAATAAAAACTTTGTTGGATATCATCGACGGACTCTCCGGACATTTCTGGCAAAAGTATTACAGCATGTATGGTCACAAAAAATGAATCACAAAGAAATGAAATTTGGTTGTGCTCATGGAAACAGGAGTTGCTTCTATTTATAGCGTGCAACTAATCTATTTATACCTCCCTGTCTAGCTCTCGCCTTTATAGATTTAGGAACGCACCAAATTAATGCCACGTCATGGCCACAAAGGAAATCATCAACTACCTCACTTGGGCAAGTTGTTTATGCTAACTGCAACTAAGAAAGGTCTGTAGCTATGGTACCAGGAGCCACCGTCATGTCATATATGCTTCCTAGACATACGTAGAAAATTAATTTATATTCCAATTAATAACCAAGCTTTGCTACACGTACGGCCTGTACTTGAGCTGTTCGAGCTTGAGTAGTAGAGGTGTTTTCCTGAGGTCAGATGATGCAATTGATAGAATAACAGAGGGTATTGATACCGTATCATTTGAGAAGAATGTTCTTTACTTGCTAAGCTTAACCACATTTTTAATGTTTCATGCCTAGGAGACAATTAGCCCATCAAATATTCATTCTTTTTATTTCATAAATGTATCTCAGCACAAGAAAATAAATCTTTAACCTAGATGCTTTTAATTTCTTCCTCTTTTTTATTTTTTGGGGGTCGGTTTATATCCAACCCATTAGCTTTGATTACCATTGTAGCTTTTCATCTCTTGTCTAATAAATTCAGTTTGCATTATTATTTTCTGATGATTTTGTTTTGATTTACTGTTTAAAATGTGCTTACATCCTGGTGATGCTTATTATATTCCCAGATTGGTGTGCGCACGTAAAAGGGCTTCCTACTGTAGCTGTATTAAACGCATTAGCATATTAATAGATTATTGCATGAGAAGAATTTAAAGATTCATGAACATTTTCAACAGTAAACCAAAACAAAATCAGCAGAAAATAATAACAAGCATCACAATTTTGCAAACTGAATTTATTAGACAAGAGATGAAAAGCTACAATGGCAATCAAAGCTAATGGATTGGATATAAACCGAACCAAAAAAAAAAAAAAAAGAGGAACAAAATTAAAAGCATCTAGGTTAAAGATTTATTTTCTTGTGCTGAGATACATATATACAATGCATCTCAACACAGAAAGAAGCAGAGCCAACTATATTTCAGTTTTCCTCCTCCTCCAGCCTCACCTTTTCCTTTACCTTTGCCTTTGTCTTTGCCTCTGCCTTTGCCACTGCTGCTGCTTCCGCCGCCACCTCGGCCACCTTTGCTGCTGCTGCTGCTCGCTCCAGAGCTGCTGCTTCTTCCAGCTGTCACAACAAGAAATATATTGTTATAAAAATGAAAAAAAAAAGAGAAAATTTCTAAAATATCTATCAATCAAGCCGTACTTAACACGACAATTATCAAATTATCTTAAAAAAAAAACAAAGAAAAAGAAAGTAAAGTACTACGATGTTCTTTCTCTCGATGTTCGTCTCGTAGAACAACGGACTTAAACTTGTTATTGCATTCCCCGCACTCGATTTGAAGTACGGAGTGGACTCTGTTCTTAGGAAATGATAACACCGGTTACTCTTAGGAGGACTCTTCGGCATTTTGGAGGAGACAAAATAAGAAGAAGATAGTTTTCTAGCAAATAAAGAAACAGTAAGAAGAAGAAGAGAGCTGTAGGAAGATCGATGTGTATTGGGGTATTTAAAGAAGAAGAGAGAGTGTTTTGCACTATAGTTTTTAAAATGTGTTAATAAATCAACAGTTTTAAAAAATGTATCAATTAAGTCCTCTTTATTTTCATGGGCCGGATCATATTGTTCGGAACATCTCGTAATTGCACTGACTTGTCAACTTCCTTATTTTGTCCCCTGTTACTTCGACCACTCCACCCAAAGTTACCAAGTTTGTGATGCATTCGTATTGTCAAATGCGGTCCATGAGCCAATCAAAATTAAATGATCATCTATGTGGTCCATATACATCCGCAATTGTAAATCATTTTTAATTTGTCATTAATTTTTTATATTAATAAATCCAATTTATCTATAACAGAACAATTAAAATATAAATTTGCAATTTTTTTTCCCAAAGGAGCAATTTGCAACTTAAGATGGCCCGGTAAAGTCCTTTGTCATTTTTATGGTTTGGTGCGATACCCGATTATATCCTTATAATTTTCGTAAAAAAAAAGTTGTGACTATAAAGAAATCAAGATAGAGAAGGAAGTATAGGATTTGATTATTGCATGGGAAAATTTGAGAGATTTATGGAGAAATAAAACGAATGAATATTGTTAATACGAAACGGTTTTTCATGGGTTTAAGAGTGACTGCACTTTATATGTTACATTAATCCCCTTCTTGCTTCAGGAAAGCATATATGACGGTAGCTACTCTTTCTATAGTTAGGGAACTTTCTTAGTTGCAGTCAGCATAAACAACAGGCCCAAGTGAGGTATTTGATAATTTACTTTGTGAACACGACGTGGCGTTGAGTTTATGCGTTTCTAAATCTAAATTTGCTTTAGGATTAAATATTTTGCATGCAAAAGTAGAGTTTGGTTCTTAGCCAAAATAATGAAAATCTGATTATCGATAGGTGACTGAGAGGTATTGGCCTGGATGTCTGCAAACAATGTTTCTTATATAATTTTATGTATATTTTTATTCTGACCCAAAATCATGATAGCTGATAATCGACCTGAACCTGAAAGAGATTGGCCTAGCTGTAGATTGAACAATGTTTCCAATAGAAGAGACTGTCTGCGAAGCGGTCCAATTTTCTCCATCTCATATCATGCAATATGCATAGTTTAATTAAGTAGTGTATTGATTTAAGTGATTGAGGCCATCTCCAACTTGCCCGAAGAACTTTTTCAATTTTTTCCGGGGAGCTGATATATCGCAGAATCTGCAGGAAAATTGTTAGTCATTATTCGATAAGGATCACAAGTAAACGACAATTGGTCCTATGGAACTACTCGATTTCAGGTTCTTGGGCTAGATTTTTTAACTAATACATGGACGGAGGTCGAGAATTTGGGCAACAGAGCTCTCTTTCTAGGCTATAATTCTTCGTTTTCTGTCGACGCGTCCATTTCTCACTGCAAGCCTAATTGCATATACTTCACCGATGATTGTGTTGATGCTTACTGGTATAATACACGTAAAGGAGGAGGAAAATATATGGGAATTTATAACCTCCAAGATGAAACCATTGAACGATTTTTTAATGGCGACTCTTACAATCGTATCACCCCACCTATGATTGTGTTGATGCAAACTTTCATTTAGTTCATTTCGGAAGATTATATATTATTTTTCTCTCCACTGTGCATTTGGTTTTAGTACATCTACCTTGTCAAACGCTGTTTTGTTTACATCAATGAATGGTCTATTTCACAGTTACTTGGATTCAAATTTCTTTTAATTATATATATATATCCTGGATGACTTATTTATTTAAGCGAACTTGGTTATATGTACTTATTCAATTCGTAGGCCTAATGGAATTAGAGTGTTAATTCAAACAAATCCTCAAATTTTCAAACGAGAGAGATCACTGATCACTGATACTTATCTGAACCTTAACTCTTGCATCAGGCACTATCACAAGCAGCTAACGGCCTAATCTCTCCGATGGAACATGAAAACATTTGTTTCTCTCATGAGCTGAAATAGTTACCACGGAGTAGATGTTACTTACTAATAACAATATTGACTATGGATGAAAATAGCACTGTCATATAACATCCAATGTGGAATTGCAATCTGGTTAAGTTCATTTTTTTTCTAAGAACAATATTTCGTCGACTTTAATTGTTGCCGTAAGCATTTTTAATTCTTTATTTTTCTCGAAATTTGAAAACAAAATGTGCCTACGGTATAAGGACTAATTATTTATTTCTTTCATCGATCTAAACATGTCAACATTGGTGCTAATGCAATGAAAATGTAATCGTTGTTCAGACAACTATTCAAAATTCCAACCGCTTCTTGTAAAGTTTGTCGGAAAACCCATTGTTAGACCGGATTAATTGATTTTTATTATTTTATTTTTTAATTGGTCCAATTATTTAGTATAGTAAGAGTGACGTTATCATGTGATTGATACATGATTTTTATTATTAATTTTAATTAAAGACATTGAATTTTTGTATGCATTCATTAAGTACTCTCATACCATACGATCAATTGTGTTCAAGACATTTAACCCCAATTTCATGCATGCTTAACCATTTTTCTTAACAATTATACAAGCATTGTATTAATTGTTAACCATGCCAACAGACTTTCTATCAGATTTACTAATTTAGACTTATATTTCTAGATGGTTCTCCGTTAATTCGTTTCACAAGTCATTTGCTTATGAGATAAGGTCTATGAAGTGGGTTTAGTTAAGGGTTCAATATAAATCAAGCACCACTTTAGTTTATCCGTACCTTACTAACCACAATTCACAATGATGGTCTCAACATAGTAGTTTGGGTCCACAAAACAATACGTACCTTGTAGGTTGGACTAGACCTTTGAATCTAACATCAATTTTTAGGTAATAATCCTTATAAAATTACTATATATCTTATATATCTTAGGTATTATAAGATCACCTGAATATTTCAAAGTTTTGATATGGGGAAGTTTAATATGGAGGCGTGAAAATGGGTGTAAAAGGAACATACTCAAATCTTGTGCAATTGTAATAAGCCAACATTTTGTAAATTTTAAATTGCGTCACATATACATGCATACGGGTATGTTAGTAATTAATCAACATCCATGCATGGGAGCCGCATGCGTCCTCTTCATCACGATTCATACATGAGAAATGAGCAAGGTAAGAGATTGTGACATCTTCCCTCTAAATTGATAAGAGCCTCCACATGTGTGGTATTTGTGATATTTGAAAATTCATAAATACACCAAAATAATGTTAGGAACGTCATGGTCACATAGGAAATTAATTAACAAATACTAAACTCGGGCATCTGTGTTTATGCTAATTGTAACCAGCAGTTACCGTCATATATACTTTATTGACGTCAGATGATCGATCAAGAGAGAGAGAGTATAAGAGGGGATTGATCGTAAGTATTCATAATCGTAACATATAATAAAATGCGGTCAAGCCAGTAAAGAATACTTTAAGAACCGTTTCATACACGAAGACAATCACAAAATCAAATATTCACTCTTTTTATCTTCTTCATAAATCTTTAAAATATTCTTATGCAACATTCAAATTAATCATACACTTCTTTCTCTATTTTTCTTCATAGTAACAATTATTTTTTCAATGGAAATATATAGGGGTGTAATGGGATATTGTACCAAACTATGAGGATGAAAAGGGATCTTACCCCATCTTTAATTCTCAATAAATTGCTCTTCTAAAAAAAAATTGCAAATTTATATTTTGCTTGTTCTATTATAGCTAAATGGGATTTATAGTATAAAAAATTACTGAAAAATAATTCATAGATGTACAATGTGGGTACCTCATTAATTTCCAAAACTATAATGATCCTAATTAATTAATAAATTTGCAAGGTGTTATACATTTCTTAATTTTTGTTTCGTTTTCCTCAGTCATTCAAATAATATTTTTGTATTGGGTAAGTAATTAAGATGATCCATAATACATATATACCCCATGTATTTCCTCCGTGATATACGTACGTAAATTTTATTAACATCACATATGTTATATATATACATATAGTAACTAATCAACATCCGTGGCAGCAGCATGCCCGCGGCTCTTCGAGGGTTTATGAGAATCTGAAAAGCTTTCATTGATGATTCATACATGGGGAATGCGCAAGTTAAGAGATGGTGACATCTTCCCTCTGTAGTCTGAACTGAATCTGATGGGATCATAAATAGAACGTTTTGAACTTTAATTTTATTTTTTTTAACGCAATAAATAGATTGTCATCTAATTTTAACTGGATTATTGACGATATTTGACAACACCAAAATTTATCACAAACTTGATAATTCTCGGGTAGAGTGATCAAAATTATCAAGGGCCAGAATAAGGAAGTTGACAAGGATATCCAATATGCAATGCAGTCCCTATCATCACTCATCTGGACTTACTGATGCGTTTTTGAAAACTAATGATTTATTTGATTTTTCGGTATAGTATAAGGACTAAAGTGTAAAATACTCAATGTCCTTTCGTCTTCTCTAAGAGTTTGAATACCCCATCGATCTTAATAAAGCTCTCTAGTTACTGTTAATGTTTCATTTTATTGTAAAAGCTCTCTTCTTCTTGTTTCCTCCAAATCGCCGGAGAGTCCTCCTAAGGATTACCGGAGTTATCATGCATCGTAAAGACAACTTTTCTCGTATCTTTTCGAACATAAAAACAGATAGACTCAACCCCACGTTTCAAATCCAGTGTGGCGACTGTCATAATAACTGTAAGCTTAAGACCGTTGCTCTCCGAGACCAAGAACATCGGGGTATACTTCTTTTTATTTTTATTAGTGTGACTAATTAATTGCATGCCGTGTTAATTAACTACAGATTAATTTTTATGAAAATTTACTTCTTGTTGTGACAGCTGGAGGAAGCAACAGCTCAGGGGCAAGCAGCGGCAAAGGTGGTGGTGAAGCTGGAGGAGGCCGTCGTGGTGGTGGAGGGAAAGTGCAACAAGGTTGGCTGTGCAGAAATGAATCCTTCTTTTTGTTTTGTTTTGTTTTTTTTTTTTTAAAAAAGAAATTTCCTGGTGTTCTGTTTAAATCCAGTCCACCCCGTTTGCTTCAATCATCATTTTAACTTTCTGTTTGCTCTTGTCTAATAAATTTAGCTTACGTAGAGATGTGCTTTGCTATTGGTGAATGATGCTTATTATATCCATGTACGCAAAATGGTCTCCTGCTGCACCTAGAAGCAGTTGATAACGTGTGTCTAGGATCAAACCAACTAACCTTTATTTGTGATTCATTTCTGAAATCACACATGCTCTAATAAAACTTGAATGTACCCGCATAAGTATCTTAGACATTTTATCTTTTTTCTGTTATTTTTTAAAATAGAATTTCAAGCTTCCAAATTTTGAATCATTTCTATAAAAATGATACATCAAAAATGCAATACCGCACTTGGTTAACGGCTTAACACATCTTTGGCGACCTGTCAAAACATGCAATGTCATCCCTCCGATACTGATGATGCATCTGACAAAGCGTCCACTTGGATTGTGAACATCTCCCACCTTAATAATACATTTTCACTAATCTGTTCTTTCCCCATGTCTTATGAACATCATTCAACGTTGCAACTTGTAACATATATTCATTGCATCAGCAGCACCTCATTATTAATCACTTTGAATTCAAATAATTCAGGCCCCCCCCCCCCCCCCCCACCCCACTAAAAAAAAAAAAAAACAACCCACCGAGTATAAAGATATAGTCTATTAACATGTGAGAACAAAACTATAATAACACTCGAGCCATACATCAACTAGCATTTCCAATTTTCACTAGTTAATTTCAAGAATAAAAGCAGGTTCTCACAAAAGTTTGCAATAACTCCTAAGCTACCTTTCCTTTCAACTTTATGTGGCAATCTCTTCGACTTCTGAGTTAAAAATAAAACTTGGAAATGATGTTGTTATGTCCCTGCATTCGGATTCCGGAAAGATGATTGCAGTTAGAAGCAGCGGAGAATAGAATTTAAATAATTTGGACATGCTATGTAATTACATACCTCAAATAGGGAAGGGTCATGATTTTCAACAACGATGGGTTTTTAGAAACAAAGTTCTGCCACTCACATTTATCGATCTTGCCATCCTGGTTCACATCGGCATCCAAGAAAGTCTACCCACCGAAAATAGCATAGTACTTTAGGCAATTTCTCCAAGAAATGAAAAAGCCAACCATTGAACACACAAAGAGGCAGTATGAAATGATAGGAAAATATTATTGATATGACTTAACACATGCTCACTTGCCACAGGAATTACAATTAATCAAAACCTTATCCAACTCATACAAGTGAATATTACTACTTGTGCAGTTACAAAACCCACGAGCAGAAAGGTAATATCATATCCTTTATATGACTCCCAAAACAATAATCATATACTCACAAATCACATGCATTGAAGAACTCAAATCAAACAGCCTGTAGTCAATACACAAAATGCTGCACTTTTCTTTTATACGACTCCCAAAACAATAATCATACACTCACAAATCACATGCATTGAAGAACTCAAATCAAACAGCCTGTAGTCAGTACACAAAATGCTGCAATTTTCTTTTTTGTCAAAATCTCCTAACGACTTCAATTCCAGCATAAACTAAAGGTGCCAGAATTAGATGTATGATAGTACTTTTCAAATATTCCAAGTTTGTGCAAGTTCAGCATGATTGTGGGTGCTAGGGGTATTTCAAATGTTTAAACAAGTTTTCAAGAAGAAACATGTAAGATAGCAGGTAGTTAAGATTCAAAAGTCGTTCTCACCTTATCAAGTATTATTTCAATGGTTTCATCAGCCAACTTCATTTCAGACTCACAAAGAAGTGCAATCAGCATTTGCTTGACCTGCCAAAATCACATACAATGAAGTTGCCTGCAAGGATGGTTGAATAAAGGATAACTGAATTAACACAACTCAATGGAAGATTTAGTTGTATTGCTTTTCACTTCACCAACCTCCAAAGAATATAGACCTTATTTCCAGAGATTTTTCATGTAGGAATACAAATTATTTTAAAAAAAAAGTAAAAAAATAAAACCAGAAACATATATGTCTATATTTTTATGCTAATCAACAACATTTTTTGCTGAATAACATCGTAAATTAGTTTACAACTGAAAATTTCCTGCGATTAGAGGGGAAAACAATGAATTCATGTGTCAGAATTCCTATTCAGAAAGTAACTACACATGAATTCCTATTAGGAAAGTAACTAGTTATACATATTACCAACACTATGGATACAAGCTACAGTTTCTAACGAGCTAATGTCCGAAGGTCTACTATCCCCAACGTGGATTTTGACACCCCAACTGAAAGCTTACCAAATCAACAGAGAAATTAGTAAGATCCACTTCGCTTAACCAGTCAATTGCATGTATAATACACAGATAAAGAATAAAAAAGTCCAGAAACTTCTTTGTCAGAGCATGAGAAAGTAACCCCCAACATACCTCTTGCCGCTCAATGAATCCAGTATTATCTAGATCATAAAGCTTAAACGAAACTGCCAAAAAACAAAACGCCATATATTATATGGAAGTATCAATATACAATGGCAAATTAAGGATGAACAACAAAACATGATTTATGGCAATTGAGTGACAATAGATTACAAGCGGTCAACTTACAGTCAATCTTGTCCTCTTGAGGAACATTTGGATGGAACACACTGAGTGATCTAACAAAGTCACTAAAATCAATGACTCCCTTCCGCTTAACATCAAACAGATCAAAGATCTGCACACAGAATTAGTTGATCTCAGAGTCTCAGTACACGCAACTGATTGAAAAGGTGATTAGAATAATGCTCATAGGGAGGATATCACAGATACCCTGTTGGCAAATAGATTCTCTTTCTTTCGGTTCTTGAACAGAGCCAACTGAAACTCTTCCTGCATAAACAACAAAAATGTTTCAATAATATATCTTGGAGAAATCAATATAGAACATTTAGAATCCTAACACTTCAAGTGACAAGTGAATAATGATACAGGTAATACAAAAAGTTTTAACAAAAATATTGAGCAAATCATCTATGAGGCTAAATGCCAATTGTTGTGGTTCAAAAGAAATGAGTTTGTAATTGATTCAATGAATTTATAATTCTAAATCACTGTGTGTGAAGATAAAAGAACAGAAAACAATCGATCCAGCTTGCAATACTGGGGGGGTAATTTATTTGTGCAAAAAGACCAGCTCAATACAAGGAAATTGTGGCTGAGTGAGAGAGTGTGTGTGTGTGTGTGAGAGAGAGAGAGAGAATAAAAATAAAATTATTCAAATACAGTGCAGAAAAGTACCTTGCTTATTAACCCATCATCAACCACTGAACTGCTGATCATCTTAAATAGCTCAAATAGTGCTTCAACTTCACTGACACTAACTGTAGATTGGAAACAGCATACCACATTACTAACTTTCGAAGACCAGAAACTAAAACAATAGGCACACACAAGAGAAGAGAGTCATGAGTACATAAACGAGGATAAATTGAATAACCGACTTGATACTGTAGAAAAGATGATTAACGCAAATAAGGATGAAACAATAACAGCTCAGATATAATTTCATCAAAACACTAAAGGAATTTAAAATCTGACGCATAAAAATCTTTCTCCCAGCTCCGGTATCTGGTAAATCACAGCAGAATACAGGTGTAACCTTTCCTCATATCCAATACAAAACAGTTTAAGTAGAAGTGATGGAATTCCATGTTTGTACCACAGTTTATGATATTCTTGCGCTTTATATAGAGAGGCACTCATTTTCTGTATCGGCAATGCTAAGAATAGCGACATATCAAACGGAGCATCACAATTAACAGATGAGAAAAAGAAAATATAAGTAATCTGTAAGTTCAATCTTCTTCATCATAACTCAAAATGGATCTCAATATAACAGTGGACAGCAAGAATGCATATACAACTGTCAGTCCTCGAACTACTAATAATCCCCCACTTTCAATCAGTAATCAGTTTAGATTTCATGATCATTAGATCTGCTCTTTTCATTTCATGATAACTACTAATTTTTTATTTCTTAGTAACTGAGGACTGGCAAAACATAGTCTCAGTGCACAAAACAACAACTAGGGAATCCAAACACGATAATTTCAATGAAATAGTGAGCAAGCAACTACTTACAAGCAGTCTGTGAAGCAAGAAGTACGGGGTCCTCATGTCCAGGGAACTGCTTTGCTACTTTAGACTGAAAACAGCCCATTTAATATCGAAAAACAACTATCAATAAGAAGAGAAAGTAGCACAATGCACCCAACTTAAGAGGCTAGAGTTCTTTGACCACAATGGATGACATCATTTCCAAAACCATGTTCGTCCCTCAAACCTAAAAAGTTGCACAAAAAAAGGGCCCAAATTCATTTCATCAGTATAAAAACAAATAAATCCAAGCAGCAAAAGAAAGTTCTGATTACATTTGCAATAAATAATTGAAAATGACACCCAGCCATAATTAAATATATACAAAGACTGGTTGATATAAAATAAAACGGATAATATAGAATATGGAAATCCTTTCATCAATCTTGAATTAAATCCTGCTTACATAATCATTCAAGGAAAATAAAAGATAAATTTGACTTGTAAAATAATTAAAAATAAAAAATAAAAGAGGGAGAAAGAAAAACAATTCAAGTAAATGATACCTGATTAAAAGTTTAAAAATTGTTTTTCCTTATAATTTCTGAGGACTCAGGAAACAAACCAAACAGATGAAACAAAAAAAGAGCTACGTGGTCTTCAAATTCGAAATTAATCATGCATTACTTCACAATCACAAATTAAATTAAAAAATTCAAAATTTATCGACATATCTTTAATCACTTTAAATACATAATTAACAAAAAAGGAATATATATATATATATATTAAAAACAATAAATAAGAAAAAGAAGAAAAAGCTTACCGAGCCAATAAAATTGGCCGGCAGATGCCGCGTCGGGAAAGACGAAAATTCTTAATTTTTCCTCCTCCTTTTTATATATTTTTGTACAAAAGCCAAAGGAGATCGTCGGCGCGCGTTGCGTTTTGCGAGAGAAATAAAAGGGGAGATCGTTTGATGATTTCGCTGATCGGACGGCTCAGACTCTTTCGAGCTGTAAGCCTGCAGCTGTCTCTGGACTTTCGAGCGCGGTGCTGTGCTGTCTCGTCTATGGATGGTTAACTAACGTAACGCGGACAAAAAGATATATAGGCGATGTTGTTTTGGAGAGAAAGGGGTTTGAGCACGTGCTTCTCACGTGCTTGTCGGGTGAATCGTCTACGTCGGTATTTGTTAACTAGAATCTTCGGCGTCTCTGTCGAAGAATATTCGATTCGTTCGGCGCGGCTAAAAGTAGAAAGTAATTTTCCTTTATGCGCGTTCACTGTTACGGAATTAAATTTTCTTCCGAGAAAAAAAAACAGCAAATGGATTCGAGTTGATTTGTTAAGATAAATTGGCTGATTTAGCTTGATTCGTTAATAATGAGTGGACTCGTATTGCTTAGAATGTTCTCAAGCATTCTTGTTACCATTAATATAATACGGGTATTTAACTGCATTAGTTTTTGCGATAGGGTTTTTTTTTTTATTCACAGCTATTTCATTATATTTAACTTAGATAAATGATACATATTAACATAAAGTAGTAAATTAATTTTCTCCATTTGAATGTGGTGGGTTAATTGATTGGATAGTGGCATTGAGTAATAAATATTTTTATAAAATTAAAAAAAATTGATTTAAATAAATTTTACCTCAAAAAATGAATGAAAACATTATAATGTTACCGAAACCCTGCATAAGTAGTTTTGTTATGATACTCGAAAGGGGTCAGATCCTTGAAATGGTTAATGAAATTTATGCTTTCCCAGTCTACGAAGAGATAATTTAAACTCACGATAACATTTGGTTAATTAGGAAGCGGTGATGACTGTTATTTTAAAAGATTTCTTTTTCCCTTCTTTTGATTATGCGCACGTAAATAGAGATTCAAGAGTGGAAAGCACCAGTCATAGGCAAATTTGTCACGGGTGTTGTGTGGAAGCCGCGTGCGAGTTCTAATATTTGTGGTTTGATTTTGTTGAATTGACTGCCGCCGTTATGAAGAGGCCGTTTCACGCTTTCACGGTCAATTTTCCAGATTTTTGTTTTTTATTTTTTCCGAGTCATAAATTTTATGCTAACGCCTAACCGCCGAGACCAACACGACGAATTTGAAGAATGCCCTCCTCCAATCCATCACATGCCCTCGTTTTGTCCTTTTTATTTTTCCAATTTTTGCGTGAAAAAATTATTATAACAACAATTTTGATGTGCTCGATCATTCATGTTTTGGGAATTAAAATCTTTATAGAACTGGAGAACAATTAATTTCTCATCAATTTCCCCGATCATATTCCTTGTGGCCTAGGCATGCGCTGTAAGCCAATATAAAAGCTCGCTAACCACAAATCTCCAGGCATGGAGAATTCTTGTTTTCTCATTATTATTTTTCTTCATATATTTAAGTCTTATTTAAAATTGAGATTAAACGGTTGTAATTTAAAAATTACAATAATAAAATATTTAATAAAAATTAATTATTATAATTTAAAAATTAATTTAATTTAATTTTACACTTATATAATTAAAAATATATTATATTTTTAATAATTTTATTAAAATTATTATTTAAAAATTATGTTTATTACACACTAATCAATCAATTTGTATGTATGAATAAAAGACGTATAAAAGTCATATAAATTTGTAAGACTTGATCTCCAACCTGTTCCACGGGAAGGAACTAAAATGCTAGTTTCAAATGAGGAACAAAATTCATTTAGACCCTCGGGAAGCCGATGATAGAACTGCTATATACGTAACCTACGAAAACCTATTTCGTAGACCAACACCAAGCAGCGCCTTATACTTTTCTCCATGACTTCAAACCTACTAATTTTGAACTTTAACCTTATGTTTTATTTATTTATTTTTTATTATTATTATTATTTTTAAGGTTAAACAATTTCTCTGATATGAAGTAAGTTTAAATAGATAAAAAAACTTCTCATAATGGGCCAACAGATATTTTAACAATTCTCCCATACGCGAACATCAAAATCAATTTATTGAGTTTATAGTCATGGTTTCCCTAGTTATTAAAGCTGCATAAAATTTGTAACATGGATCATCGACATTTTTATTGAAGTACATCAGTTTGGCATTCAACCCCCCTCCAAAAAAAAAAAAAAAGTTTGTCATTCGCATCAATCAAATCTGTAACATTTTTTTTTTTGCCGATCAAAGATAATAAGCTACATAATATGCTTCTTCATCATTATCTACACTTCCATTAGAATATGTTATCTCCCATAACATGTGGCCGACCATTATTAACCCTACGTCAATTTAACTACCAACTTGGTGTATGTATGTCTATAAATTTATTGCTTAAATATTTTGTCTCCATTGCTTAAAGTTTATTGCTTTATTGCTTAAAGTTTTTTTTTTTTTTCATAAAGTATTTCAACAACTGATATCGGTTTGCAAATTAAAGATCATCCACATGCACCATTTCTTTCAAGTTTCAACATTGAAACTTTATTAAAACCTGTGAAACCAAATGTTATTGTATTATATATTCTTATTATTCAATTGAAATTAATATTATTTTAATGGGATTGCAAAGTCTTCTGTGATGCCAAGATTAATTCAACGCATGAGCATCGTCGGGCTGATAGAGTGATGGGTTGACACATCAGACTCGCAGTGGATATAATCCATGTGCTTTTTGTCTCTTTGAAGTCTATTTAATTACATAAATTATATGGTTTAAAAGCTGAGTAGGGCATGATTTTTCTCCCCTTCTATTTGTTCTCATTGATTTGTTTTCTTTCTTCGTCCCTTCGAATCCGAAAAGTATTATCTTATGCATCTCTTTGGGCTTTTTTCAAGTTTCATAATAATTTAGTTTGAGCATCAAGTGGGTTTGTTGGTTGGAGAGCATGGTCTTAATTGATTTTGGAAAAAATGGACTTTACTTGTCAATCTCACCAGCTTACTTTTGTTTGTTTAAAAATTAAACTTAGTTGTTGTTGTTGTATATATATATATATATAATTTTAAGTGTTGTATTATTAAGTTATCATCATTAATCAACCTTTCAATGTGAGGTTTCTTTGTCTAGTTAAGGACTCAAAAGCAACCGACCAAATGATTATCATGATTAAAGAATTTGATCATGCACGTTAAATCATGGGTAACAAGGGAGTGTAAGATTATCGAGACCTCGTCTATGTTCAAGAATGGAAGTAAGTGTGTTCCAAAAATAACGAAAAACCAGCCATTGTATTATTTTATCAATCATTAATGAATATCATATCATTTGAAATAAATTTTTGAAATAAAAAATTTAAGATGTGTAGCACTACTCATAATAAATATAAATTATGTGGACTAAAAAGTATTTAATATAATCAATTGATATACCACAACAGTTTATACAAAATAAATTTATACAAAAGTTTGTACCTCTATTATTACTCAAAATAAATATATTATCTAATACTAGTGATGATTAATATATATCAACAGTACCATAATATTAACATAGGTGAGTTCCAAGAAACATTTGATTGTAAATATTAGTACACATATATGATGGTATTGTAACATATCAATATTCTAAAAAAAGGAAAAACAAACTATTTACGTAACTTGCCTTTTCTACTTAAATTTAACGCATGCTATGCCTTTTTTTCTCTTTTTACTTTCCATTTATATAATTTGACATGGTACTTGTCATTTTTATTGATTAGTTCTATTATATTTTGAAAATAAATCTAATTCGCTTTTAAATATTTAGGATAAAATGTGTTGAATTTTATTGTGTACAATGAGACTCATAAATGAAAAGTAACCAATCAATAAGCGGACGCTATAATATTTTGAAGGAGAAAATATATGTAAGCGCATTTAACAATTTAACCCTCACCAAAAGCAAAGAGCACGAAAATGTGAATAATTGATGGAAATGAGTTGCGAGTAATATATATTTAAAGAGGATATTTTATAAATCTTAAGCGTTGTAAAGAAGTATTTTGAATTTTTGATCTTGTCCCAAAAAGACAGAGGGAGAGAGAGAAGAAGAGACACAGCATAGTTTTTATCTTTTTTTTTTTTTTTTTCTAGTTGTGTTCATAATCAAAGGAAGCGGTGGGTGGCACATGACTCACATCTAGTTGATATAATAAAATTATTAACATTAAAAACAGGAGGCTTAGTGTTCAGATTGTCAACAACCTAAATAATGAAAAAAAAACAATAGAATAGACTATTAATATTATCAGTCATGAAATTTAAGTCATCGTAATATTTGGGCTTAACCCTATCATTGTTGAAATAATAATAATTAATACAAAAAACAAAACTAATAAGTTAGCTGACTAAGAAATTGACCTAATGCAAGGCTAGTCATAACAAAGTTCGATAGATGTGGCAAAACAGATCATCGGATCGTGTTACGTGTCGAGTTTCATGTGGAGTATGAAATTAGGTCATTAAAATCGTGCATTCAATAATTTATTCTGAAATGTTAGAGCTGACACGACCTGGAAAAATAATCAGGTTGTCAGAATATGAAACCAATTTCTATATATTAA
>JASUUG010000655.1:0-47381 GCA_030449905.1 Luvunga scandens
GTGCCATGCTCACGGATTTTGGCCTTCTCTGGCGGAAAAATGGGCGAAGGGCCTCCCGCATTATTTTTGCCATTTCTTCGAGCGGAAAGCAGTCCTTGCGCCGAGAGGAGGCCCCCGGCCCAGTTCTACCACAATCGGACCAATTCGAGGGCACGTTTCGTCCCCTTTTCGCACCCCCGCATCCTCGGTAAATCGGCCGTAAAACGAGGTTCGGACCTCGAAATCGACTCCCCTCTTTTCCGACGTTCGACTGTCGCACGTAGCTAATGCATCACCCCAAAATCCTGCACCGCCCCGGAAACGCGAAAGTTGGCCAAGATCCGTGAGCGACAGCACACGGCCTTGGCCTTGGCCGCGGGGTGGCTGCGTGCCTAGGCCTTGGCCGCGGGGTGGCTGCGTGCCTAGGCCTTGGCCGCGGGGTGGCTGGGTGCCATGGCCTTCGCCTTGGCCACCGGCTGGCTGTGTGCCAAGGCCTTGGCCGCGGGGTTGGTGCGTGCCTAGGCCTTGCCGCGGGCTGGCTGGGTGCCATGGCCTTGGCCGCGGGGTGGACGCGTGCCTAGGCCTTGGCCACGGGGTGGCTACGTGCCTCGGCCTTGGCCTTGGCCGCGGGCTGGCTACATTCCTTTCTCGAAATGCAGCATATGCTCGCGACCAAGGCAGGTCGCACACTCTCACGCACACACAACACACACTCCGGCCGCGCTCCCGATGAAAGGATAGGGAGCTGAAACGTGGCCCTGTGCCAAGGCCTTGGCCGCGGGCTGGTTCGGTGCCATGGCCTTGGCCGCGGGGTGGACGCGTGCCTTGGCCTTGGCCATGGGGTGGCTGCGTGCCTCGGTCTTGGCCTTGGCCGCTGGCTGGCTCCGTGCCTTGCTCGAAATGCAGCACATGCTCGCAACCAAGGCCATGGCACCCAGCCAGCCCGCGGCCAAGGCCAAGACACGCAGCCACCCCGTGGCCAAGGCCAAGGCACGCAGCCACCCCGTGGCCAAGGCTAAGGCACGCAGCCACCCCGTGGCCAAGGCCAAGGCCATGGCACCAAGCCACGCCGCTGCCAAGGCCTAGGCACGCAGCCACCCCGCGGCCATGGCCGTGTGCTGTAGCTCACGGATCTTGGCCAACTTTCGCGTTTCCGGGGTGGTGCGGGATTTTCGGGTGATGCATTAGATACATGCGACAGTCGAACATCGGAGAAATCCGAATCCAATTCCGAGCTCCGAAACTCATTTTACGGCCATTTTACCGCCAAACGCGGGTGGGCCAACTTGTCGGATTCAGGCAAAACCGGAGAAAAGAAGTGGAAGGTAGGTGTGGATATCAGTTTTGGTCCAAGAATACGAAGCAACGGCGAGGACCGTGTGCTCACATTTTGGCCAAACGTTCGCCCGCGGCCAAGGCCAAGGCCAAGGCACGTGGCCACCCCGCAGCCAAGGCCAAGGCACAGGTCCACGCTCGAGCTCCCTATCCTTGCCCCGGGAGCGCGGTCCAAGTGTGTGTTGTGTGTGTGCGAGAGTGTGCAACGTGCCTTGGTCGCGAGCATGTGCTGCATTTCGAGCAAGGCACGCAGCCAGCCCGCGGTGAAAGCCAAGGCCATGGCACCCAGCCACCCCGCGGCCACGGCCTAGGCACGCAGCCACCCCGCGGCCAAGGCCGTGTGCTGTAGCTGACGGATCCTGGCCAACTTTCGCATTTCTGGGGCGGTGCGGGATTTTGGGGTGATGCATTAGATACGTGCGGCAGTCGAACGTCGGAGAAGACGGGAGTCGATTCCAAGGTCCAAACCTCATTTTACGGCCGATTTACCGAACGTGCGGAGGTGCGAAAAGGGGACGAAACGTGCCCGCGAATTGGTCCGGTTGTGGTAGAACTGGGCCGGGGGCCTCCTCACGGTGCTAGTACTGTTTTCCGCTCGAAGAAATGACTAAAATATGTGGGAGTCGGTGGCGGGAGAAAACGGAATCCAATTCCGAGCTCCGAAACTCGTTTTACGGCCATTTTACTGTCAGAGAACGGGTGCCCAAACGGGTGGGCCAACTCGTCCGATTCAGGCAAAACCGGAGAAGGAAATGGAAGGTAGGTGTGGATCTCAGTTTTTGGTCCAACAAAACGAAGCAACGGCGAGGACCATCTGATCACATTTTGGCAAAATGCTCGCCCTCGGCTAATGCCAAGGCCAAGGCACGCGGCCACCCCGTGGCCAAGGCCAAGGCACAGGGCCACGCTCTAGCTCCCTATCCTTGCCCCGGGAGCGCGGCCCAAGTGTGTCTTGTGTGTGCGCGAGAGTGTGCGACGTGCCCCGGTCGCGAGCATGTGCTGCATTTCGAGCAAGGCATGCAGCCAGCCCGCGGCCAAGGCCAAGGCACGCAGCCACCCGGCAGCCAAGGGCAAGGCCGTGGCACCCAGCCAGCCCGCGGCCAAGGCCAAGGGCCTGGCACCCAGTCATCCCGTGGCCAAGGCCTAGGCATGCAGCCACCCCGTGGCCAAGGCCAAGGCCATGGCACCCAGCCACCCCGCGGCCAAGGCCTAGGCATGCAGCCACCCCGTGGCCAAGGCCGTGTGCCGTAGCTAACGGATCTTGGTCGACTTTTACGTTTCTGGGGCGGGGCGGGATTTTGGGGTGATGTGTTAGATACGTGCGACAGTTGAATGTCGGAGAAGACGGGAGTCAATTCCGAGGTCCGAACCTCGTTTTACATCTGATTTACCGAACGTGCGGGGGTGCAAAAAGGGGACGAAACGTGCACGCGAATTGGTCCGGTTGTGGTAGAACTGGGCCGGGGGCCTCCTCACAGTGCTAGTACTGTTTTCCTCTCGAAGAAATGGCAAAAATAATGCAGGAGGCCCTGCGCCCATTTTTCCGCCTGAAAAGGCCAAAATCCGTGAGATATAGCACACGGATTGCGGCCAAATTTCGCGTTTCGGGAGCGGCTTGGGATTTATGGCTGGCGTGCTTCGGGTTTGGTGGGAATCGGTGGCGGGGGAGAACTGAATCCAATTCCGAGTTCCGAAACTCGTTTTACGGCCAATTTACCGCCAGAGAACGGGTGCCCAAACGGGTGGGCCAACTCGTCCGATTCAGGCAAAACCGGAGAAAGAAGTGGAAGGTAGGTGTGGATCTCAGTTTTTGGTCCAAGAATACGAAGCAAAGGCGAGGACCGTGTGATCACATTTTGGCAAAATGCTCGCCCACGGCCAAGGCCAAGGCCAAGGCACGCGGCCACCCCGCGGCCAAGGCCAAGTCACAGGGCCACGCTCGAGCTCCCTATCCTTGCCCCGGGAGCGCGGCCCAAGTGTGTCTTGTGTGTGCGCGAGAGTGTGCGACGTGCCTTGGTCGCGAGCATGTGCTGCATTTCGAGCGAGGCACGCAGCCAGGCCGCGGCCAAGTCCAAGGCACGCAGCCACCCCACGGCCAAGGGCAAGGCCGTGGCACCCAGCCACACCGCGGCCAAGGCCTAGGCACGCAGCCACCCCGCGGCCAAGGCCAAGGCCATGGCACCCAGCCGCCCCACGGCCATGCCAAGGCCATGGCGCCCAGCCATCCCGCGGCCAAGGCACGCGGCCACCCCGCAGCCAAGGCCAGGTCACAGGGCCACGCTCGAGCTCCCTATCCTTGCCCCGGGAGCGCGGTCCAAGTGTGTGTTGTGTGTGTGCGAGAGTGTGCGACGTGCCTTGGTCGCGAGCATGTGCTGTATTTCGAGCATGGCACGCAGCCAGCCTGCAGCCAAAGCCAAGGCACGCAGCCAGCCCGCGGCCAAAGCCAAGGCCATGGCACCCAGCCACCCCGCGGCCAAGGCCTAGGCACGCAGCCACCCCGCGGCCAAGGCCTAGGCACGCAGCCACCCCGCGGCCAAGGCCGTGTGCTGTAGCTCACGGATCTTGGCCAACTTTCGCGTTTCCGGGGCGGGGCAAGATTTTGGGGTGATGCATTAGATACGTACGACAGTCGAACGTCCGAGAAGACGGGAGTCAATTCCGAGGTCCGAACCTCGTTTTACGTCTGATTTAACGAACGTGCGGGGGTGAGAAAAGGGGTCAAAACGTGCCCGCGAATGGGTCCGGTTGTGGTAGAACTTGGCTGGGGGCCTCCTCACGGTGCTAGTACTGTTTTCCTCTCGAAGAAATGGTGAAAATAATGCGGGAGGCCCTGCGCCCATTTTTCCACCCGAAAAGGCCAAAATCCGTGAGCTATAGCACACGGATTGCGGCCAAATTTCGCGTTTCATGGGGGGCATGGGATTTTTGGCTGGCGTGGTCGGGTTTGGTGGGAGTCGGTGGCGGGAGAAAACGGAATCCAATTCCGAGCTCCGAAACTCATTTTACGGCCATTTTACCGCCAGAGAACGGGTGCGCAAACGGGTGGGCCAACTCGTCCTATTCAGGCAAAACCGGAGAAAGAAGTGGAAGGTAGGTGTGGATCTCAGTTTTTGGTCCAAGAATACGAAGTAAGGGCGAGGACTGTGTGCTCACATTTTGTCAAAATGCTCGCCTGCGGCCAAGGCCAAGGCCAAGGCACGCGGCCACCCCGCGGCCAAGGCCAAGGCACAGGGCCACGCTCGAGGTCCCTATCCTTGCCCCGGGAGCGCGGCCCAAGTGTGTGATGTGTGTGCGCGAGAGTGTACGACGTGCCTTGGTCACGAGCATGTGCTGCATTTCGAGCAAGGCACGCAGCCACCCCGCGGCCAAGGCCAAGTCCATGGCACCCAGCCACCCCGCGGCCAAGGCCTAGGCACGCAGCCACCCCACGGATCTTGGCCAACTTTTGCGCTTCCGGGGCGGGGCGTGATTTTGGGGTGATGCATTAGATACGTGCGACTGTCGAACGTCGGAGAAGACGGGAGTCGATTCCGAGGTCCGAACCTCGTTTTACGACTGATTTACCGAACGTCCGGGGGTGGGAAAAGGGGGCGAAACGTGCCCGCGAATTGGTCCGGTTGTGGTAGAACTGGGCCGGGGGCCTCCTCACGGTGCTAGTAATGATTTCCTCTCGAAGAAATGGCGAAAATAATGCGGGAGGCCCTGCGCCCATTTTTCCGCCCGAAAGGCCAAAATCCGTGAGCTATAGCACACGGATTGCGGCCAAATTTCGCGTTTCGGGGGCCGCATGGGATTTTTGGCGGGCGTGGTCGGGTTTGGTGGGAGTCGGTGGCGGGAGAAAACGGAATCCAATTCCGAGCTCCGAAACTCGTTTAACGGCCATTTTACCTCCAGAGAACGGGTGCGCAAACGGGTGGGCCAACTCATCCGATTCAGGCAAAACCGGAGAAAGAAGTGGAAGGTAGGTGTGGATCTCAGTTTTTGGTCTAAGAATACGAAGCAACGGCAAGGACCGTGTGCTCACATTTTGGACAAATGCTCGCCCGCGGCCAAGGCACGCGGCCCCCCCGCGGCCAAGGCCAACACACAGGGCCACGCTCGAGCTCCCTATCCTTGCCCTGGGACCGCGGCCCAAGTTTCTGTTGTGTGTACGCGAGAGTGTGCGACATGCCTTGGTCGCGAGCATGTGCTGCATTTCGAGCAAGGCACGCAGCCAGCCCGCGGCCAAGGCCAAGGCACGCAGCCACCCCGCGGCCAAGGCCAAGGCCATGGCACCCAGCCACCCAGCGGCCAAGGCCTAGCCACGCAGCCACCCCACGGCCAAGGCCAAGGCCATGGCACCCAGCCACCCCGTGGCCAAGGCCTAGGCACGTAGCCACGCCGTGGCCAAGGCCAAGGCACGCAGCCACCCCGTGGCCAAGGCCAAGGGCATGGCACCCAGCCACCCCGTGGCCAAGGCCTAGGCACGCGGCCACCCCGCGGCCAAGGCCAAGGCCATGGCACCCAGCCACCCCGCGGCCAAGGCCTAGGCACGCAGCCACCCCGTGGCCATGGCCAAGGCCATGGCACCCAGCCACCCCGCGGCCAAGATCGTGTGCTGTAGCTCACGGATCTTGGCCAACTTTCGCGTTTCCGGGGCGGGGCGTGATTTTGGGGTGATGCATTAGATACATGCGACAGTCAAACGTCGGAGAAGACGGGAGTCGATTCCGAGGTCCGAACCTCATTTTACGTCTGATTTACAGAACGTGCGGGGGTGCGAAAAGGGGACGAAACGTGCCCGCGAATTGGTCCGGTTGTGGTAGAACTGGGCTGGGGGCCTCCTAACGGTGCTAGTACTGTTTTCCTCTCGAAGAAATGGCGAAAATAATGCGGGAGGTCCTGCGCCCATTTTTCCGCCCGAAAAGGCCAAAATCCGTGAGCTATAGCACTCGGATTGCGGCCAAATTTCGCGTCTCGGGGGCGGCGTGTGATTCTTGGCGGGCGTGGTCGGGTTTGGTGGGAGTCGGTGGCGGGAGAAAACGGAATCCGATTCCGACCTCTGAAACTCGTTTTACGGCCATTTTACCGCCAGAGAACGGGTGCCCAAACAGGTGGGCCAACTCATCGGATTCAGGCAAAACAAGAGAAAGAAGTGGAAGGTAGGTGTGGATCTCAGTTTTTGGTGCAAGAATACGAAGCAACGGCGAGGACCGTGTGCTCACATTTTGGCCAAATGCTCGCCCGCGGCCAAGGCCTAGGCCAAGGCACGCGGCCACCCTGCGGCCAAAGCCAAGGCACAGGGCCACGCTCGAGCTCCCTATCCTTGCCCCGGGAGCGCGGCCCATGTGTGTGTTGTGTGTGTGCGACAGTGTGCGACGTGCCTTGGTCGCGAGCATGTGCTGCATTTCGAGCAAGGCACGCAGCCAGCCCGCGGCCAAGGCCAAGGCACGCAGCCACCCCGCGGCCAAGGCCAGGGCCATGGCACCCAGCCACCCCGTGGCCAAGGCCAAGGCCATGGCACCCAGCCACCCCGCGGCCAAGGCCTAGGCACGCAGCCACCCCGCACCCAAGGCCAAGGCCATGGCACCCAGCCACCCCGCGGCCAAGGCCAAGGCACGCAGCCACCCCGTGGCCAAGGCCAAGGCCATGGCACCCAGCCACGCCGCTGCCAAGGCCTAGGCATGCAGCCACCCCGTGGCCAAGGCCAAGGCCATGGCACCCAGCCACAACCCTGGCAAGGCCTAGGCATGCAGCCACCCCGCGGCCAAAGCCGTGTGCTGTAGCTCACGGATCTTGGCCAACTTTTGCGTTTCCGGGGCGGTGCGGGATTTTGGGGTGATGCATTAGATACGTGCGACAGTCGAACGTTGGAGAAGACGGGAGTCGATTCTGAGGTCCGAACCTCGTTTTACGGCCGATTTACCGAACGTGCGGGGGGTGCGAAAAGGGGACGAAACGTGCCCGCGAATTGGTCCGGTTGTGGTAGAACTAGGCCAGGGGCCTCCTCACGATGCTAGTACTGTTTTGCGCTCGAAGAAATGGCGAAAATAATGCGGGAGGCCCTGCGCCCATTTTTCCACCCGAAATGGCCAAAATCCGTGGGCTATAGCACTCAGATTGCGGCCAAATTTCGCGTTTCGGGGGTGGCGTGGGATTTTTAGCTGGCGTGGTCGGGTTTGGTGGGAGTCGATGGCGGGAGAAAACGGAATCCAATTCCGAGCTCCGAAACTCGTTTTACGGCCATTTTACTGCCAGAGAACGGGTGCCCAAACGGGTGGGCCAACTCGTCCGATTCAGGCAAAACTGGAGAAAGAAGTGGAAGGTAGGTGTGGATCTCAGTTTTTGGTCCAAGAATACGAAGCAACTGCAAGGACCGTGTGCTCACATTTTGGCAAAATGCTCGCCCGCGGCCAAGGCACGCGTCTACCCCGCGGCCAAGGCCAAGGCCAAGGCACGCGGCTACCCCGCGGCCAAGGCCAAGGCACAGGGCCACGCTCGAGCTGCCTATCCTTTCCTTGGGAGCGCGGCCCAAGTGTGTGTTGTGTGTGCGCGAGAGTCTGCGACGTGCCTTGGTCGCGAGCATGTGCTGCATTTCGAGCAAGGCACGCAGCCAGTACTATAAAGTGTGTATTTATAATGGAGAAAATCATCATTTTACACTCCAAGTCTCACTAACATCCCTATTTTTATGTCTTTAAGTCCCTTGTAATTTAATTATGTATGTTTTATTTTAATTAAGTATTTTATGTATTTTAGGGGATATCATGGTCATTTCACAATAAACGAGAGATCAGATGGAAAAACGGACAGAAACGCAGCCACCCCGAGGCCAAGGCCAAGGCCATGGCACGCAGCTACCCCGCGGCCAAGGCCAAGGCCATGGCACGCAGCCACCCTGCGGCCGAGGCCAAGGCCGTGTGCTGTAGCTCACGGATCTTGGCCAACTTTCGCGTTTCCGGGGCGGTGCGGGATTTTGGGGTGATGCATTAGATAAGTGCGACAGTCGAGCGTTGGAAAAGAGGGGAGTCGATTTTGAGGTCCGAACCTCGTTTTACGGCCGATTTACCGAGGGTGCGGGGGTGCGAAAAGGGGACGAAACATGACCGCGAATTGGTCCGATTGTGGTAGAACTGGCCCGGGTGCCTCCTCACGGCGCAAGTACTGTTTTCCGCTCGAAGAAATGGCGAAAATAATGCGGGAGGCCCTGCGCCAATTTTTCCCCCGGAAAGGGACAAAATCCGTGAGCTATAGCACACGGATTGTGGCCAAATTTCGCGTTTCGGGGGGGGCGTCGGATTTTGGGCTGGCGTGGTCAGGTTTGGTGGGAGTCGGTGGCGGGAGAAAACGGAATCCAATTCCGAGCTCCGAAACTCGTTTTACGGCCATCTTACCGGCAGCGAACAGGTGCCCAAACGGGTTGGCCCACTCGTCCGATTCAGACAAAACCGGAGAAAGAAGTGGAAGGTAGGTGTGGATCTCAGTTTTTGGTCCAAGAATACGAAGAAACGGCGAGGACCGTGTGCTCACATTTTGGCCAAATGCTCGCCCGCGGCCAAGGCCAAGCCATGCAGCCACCCCGCGGCCAACGCCTAGGCACGCAGCCACCCGCGGCCAAGGCCTTGGCACGCAGCCACCCCGAGGCCAAGGCCAAGGCCATGGGACGCAGGCACCACGCGGCCAAGGCCAAGGCCATGGCACGCAGCCAGCTGTAGCTCACAGATCTTGGCCAACTTTCGCGTTTCCGGGGCGGTGCGGGATTTTGGGGTGATGCATTAGATACGTACGACAGTCGAGCGTTGGAAAAGAGGGGAGTCGATTTCGAGGTCCGAACCTCGTTTTACGGCCGTTTTACCGAGTGTGCGGGGGTGCGAAAAGACGACAAAACGTGCCCGCGAATTGGTCCGATTCTGGTAGAACTGGGCCGAGGGCCTCCTCACGGCGCAAGTACTGTTTTCCGCTCGAAGAAATGGCGAAAATAATGCGGGAGGCCCTGCGCCCATTTTTCCCCCGGAAAAGTCCAAAATCCGTGAGCTATAGCAACCGGATTGTGGCCAAATTTTGCGTTTCGGGGGCGGCGCGGGATTTTGGGCGGGCGTCGTCGGGTTTGGTGGGAGTCGGTGGCGGGAGAAAATGGAATCCAATTCCGAGCTCCGAACTCATTTTACGGCCATCTAACCGGCAGCGAATGGGTGCCCAAACGGGTGGGCCAACTCCTCCGATTCAGGTAAAACCGGTGAAAGAAGTGGAAGGTAGGTGTGGATCTTAGTTTTTGGTCCAAGAATACGAAGAAACGGCGAGGACCGTGTGCTCACATTTTGGCCAAATCCTCGCCCGCGGCCAAGGCCAAGCCACGCAGCCACCCCGCGGCCAACGCCAAGGCACAGGGCCACGCTCGAGCTCCCTATCCTTGCCTCGGGAGCGCGGCCCGAGTGTGTGTTGTGGGTGCGTGAGAGTGTGCGACCTGCCTTGGTCGCGAGCATGTGCTGCATTTCGAGCAAGGCACGGAGCCAGCCCGCGGCCAAGGCCGAGGCACGCAGCCACGCCGTGGCCAAGGCCAAGGCACGCGTCCATCCCGCGGCCAAGGCCATGGCACCCAGCCAGCCCGCAGCCAAGGCCATGGCACCCAGCCAGCCCGTGGCAAAGGCCTTGGCACACAGCCACCCGGTGGGAAAGGCAAAGGCTATGGAATGAAGCCACCCCGAGGCCAAGGCCCAGGCCATGGCCCGTAGCCACCCCGCAGCCAAGGCCAAGGCCGTGTGCTGTCGCTCACGGATCTTGGCCAACTTTCGCGTTTCCGGGGCGGTACGGGATTTTGGGGTGATGCATTAGATACGTGCGACAGTCGAACGTCGGAAAAGAGGGGAGTCGATTTCGAGGTCCGAACCTCGTTTTACGGCCGATTTACCGAGGGTGCGGGGGTGCGAAAAGGGGATGAAACGTGCCCTCGAATAGGTTCGATTGTGGTAGAACTGGGCCGGGGGCCTCCTCACGGCGCAAGTGCTGCTTTCCGCTCGAAGAAATGGCAAAAATAATGCGGGAGGCGCTACGCCCATTTTTCCGCCAGAAAAGGCCAAAATCCGTGAGCTATAGCACACGGATTGTGGCCAAATTTCGCGTTTCGGGGGCGGCGTGGGATTTTGGGCAGGCGGGGTCGGGTTTGGTTGGAGTCGGTGGCGGGAGAAAATGGAATCCAATTCCGAGCTCCGAAACTCGTTTTATGGCCATCTTACCGGCAGCGAACGGGTGCGCAAACGGGTGGGCCCACTCGTCCGATTCAGGCAAAACCGGAGAAGGAAGTGGAAGGTAGGTGTGGATCTCAGTTTTTGGTCCAAGAATACGAAGAAACGGCGAGGACCGTGTGCTCACATTTTGGCCAAATGCTCGCCCGCGGCCAAGGCCAAGCGATGCAGCCACCCCGCGGCCAACACCAAGGCACAGGGCCACGCTCGAGCTCCCTATCCTTGCCTCGGGAGCGCGGCCGGAGTGTGTGCTGTGTGTGCGGGAGAGTGTGCGACCTGCCTTGGTCGCGAGCATATGCTGCATTTCGAGAAAGGCACGTAGCCGGCCAGCGGCCAAGGCCAAGGCTGAGGCACGCAGCCACCCCGTGGCCAAGGCCTAGGCACGCGTCCACCCCGCGGCCAAGGCCATGGTACCCAGCCAGCCGGCGGCCAAGGCCTAGGCAAGCAGCCACCCCGCGGCCAAGGCCTTGGCGCACAGCCACCCGGTGGCCAAGGCCAAGGCCATGGCACCCAGCCAGCCCGCGGCCAAGGCCTAGGCACGCAGCCACCCCGCGGCCATGGCCAAGGCCGTGTGCTGTCGCTCACGGATCTTGGCCAACTTTCGCGTTTCCGGGGCGGTGCGGAATTTTCGGGTGATGCATTAGATACGTGCGTCAGCCAAACGTCGGAAAAGAGGGGAGTCGATTTCGAGGTCCGAACCTCGTTTTACGGCCGATTTACCGAGGGTGCGGGGGTGCGAAAAGGGGACGAAACGTGCCCTCGTTTTACGGCCGATTTACCGAGGGCGCGGGAGCGCCGCCGGAGTGTGTGTTGTGCGTGCGTGAGAGTGTGCGACCTGCCTTGGTCGCGAGCATGTGCTGCATTTCGAGCAAGGCACGGAGCCAGCCCGCGGCCAAGGCCAAGGCCGAGGCACGCAGCCACCCCGTGGCCAAGGCCGAGCCACGAGTCCACCTCGCAGCCAAGGCCATGGCACCCAGCTACCCCGCGGCTAAGGCCATGGCACCCAGCCAGCCCGCGGCCAAGGCCTAGGCACGCAACCAGCCCGCGGCCAAGGCCTTGGGACGCAGCCACCCCGAGGCCACGGCCAAGGCCATGGCACGCAGGCACCCCACGGCCAAGGCCAAGGCCATGGCACGCAGCCACCCCGCAGTCAAGGCCAAGGGCGCGTACTGTAGCTCACGGATCTTGGCCAACTTACGCGTTTCCGGAGCGGTGCGGGATTTTGGGGTGATGCATTAGATACGTGCGACAGTCGAGCGTTGGAAGAGAGGGGAGTCGATTTTGAGGTCCGAACCTCGTTTTACGGCCGATTTACCGAGGCTGCGGGGGTGCGAAGAGGGGACAAAACGTGCCCTCGTTTTACGGCCGATTTACCGAGGGCGCGGGAGCGCCGCCGGAGTGTGTGTTGTGCGTGCGTGAGAGTGTGCGACCTGCCTTGGTCGGGAGCTTGTGCTGCATTTCGAGCAAGGCACGGAGCCAGCCCGCGGCCAAGGCCAAGGCCGAGGCACGCAGCCACCCCGTGGCCAAGGCCGAGGCACGAGTCCACCTCGCAGCCAAGGCCATGGCACCCAGCCACCCCGCGGCCAAGGCCATGGCACCCAGCCAGCCCGCGGCCAAGGCCTAGGCACGCAACCAGCCCGCGGCCAAGGCCTTGGGACGCAGCCACCCCGAGGCCACGGCCAAGGCCATGGCACGCAGGCACCCCACGGCCAAGGCCAAGGCCATGGCACGCAGCCACCCCGCAGTCAAGGCCAAGGGCGTGTACTGTAGCTCACGGATCTTGGCCAACTTACGCGTTTCCGGGGCGGTGCGGGATTTTGGGGTGATGCATTAGATACGTGCGACAGTCGAGCGTTGGAAGAGAGGGGAGTCGATTTTGAGGTCCGAACCTCGTTTTACGGCCGATTTACCGAGGCTGCGGGGGTGCGAAAAGGGGACTAAACGTGCCCGTGAATTGGTCTGATTGTGGTAGAACTGGGCAGGGGGCCTCCTCACGGTGCAAATACTGGTTTCCGCTCGAAGAAATGGCAAAAATAATGCGGGATGCCCTGCGCCCATTTTTCCACGTTTCGGCGGCGGCGTGGGATTTTGGGCTGGCGTGGTCGGGTTTGGTGGGAGTCGGTGGCAGGACAAAACGGAATCCAATTCCGAGCTCTGAAACTCGTTTTACGGCCATCTTACCGGCAGTGAACGGGTGCCCAAACGGGTGGGCCCAGTCGTCTGATTCAGGCAAAACCGGAGAAAGAAGTGGAAGGTAGGTGTGGATCTCAGTTTTTGGTCCAAGAATACGAAGAAACGGAGAGGACCGTGTGCTCACATTTTGGCCAAATCCTCGCCCGCGGCCAAAGCCAAGCCATGCAGCCACCCCGCGCCCAACGCCAAGGCACAGGACCACGCTCGAGCTCCCTATCCTTGCCTCGGGAGCGCGGCCCGAGTGTGTGTTGTGTGTGCGTGAGAGTGTGCGACCTGCCTTGGTCGCGAGCATGTGCTGCATTTCGAACAAGGCACGGAGCCAGCCCGCGGCCAAGGCCAAGGCCAAGGCACGCAGCCACCCCGTGGCCAAGGCCAAGGCACGCGTCCAGCCCGCGGCCAAGGCCATGGCACCCAGCCAGCCCGCGGCCAAGGCCATGGCACCCAGCCAGCCCGCGGCCAAGGCCATGGCACCCAGCCAGCCCGCGGCCAAGGCCATGGCACGCAGCCACCCCGCGGCCAAGGCCAAGACCGTGTGCTGTAGCTCACGGATCTTGGCCAACTTTCGCGTTTCCGGGGTGGCTGCGGGCCATGGCCTTGTCCTTGTCCTCGGGGTCGATGCGTGCCATGGCCTTGGCCTTGGCCACCGGGTGGCTGTGTGCCATGGCCTTGGCCGCGGGCTGGCTGGGTACCATGGCCTTGGCCGCGGCCTGGCTGGGTGCCATGGCCTTGGCTGCGGGGTGGACGCGTGCCTTGGCCTTGGCCACGGGGTGGCTGCGTGCCTCGGCCTTGGCCTTGGCCACGGGCTGGCTCCGTGCCTTGCTCGAAATGCAGCACATGCTCGCGACCAAGGCAGGTCGCACACTCTCACGGACACACAACACACACTCGGGCCGCGCTCCCGAGGCAAGGATAGGGAGCTCGAGCGTGGTCCTGTGCCTTGGCGTTGGGCGCGGGGTGGCTGCATGGCTTGGCTTTGGGCGCGGGCGAGGATTTGGCCAAAATGTGAGCACACGGTCCTCTCCGTTTCTTCGTATTCTTGGACCAAAAACTGAGATCCACACCTACCTTCCAGTTCTTTCGCCGGTTTTGCCTGAATCGGACGAGTGGGCCCACCCGTTTGGCCAGCCGTTCGCTGCCGGTAAGATGGCCGTAAAACGAGTTTCGGAGCTCGGAATTGGATTCCGTTTTCTCCCGCCACCGACTCCCACCAAACCCGACGACGCCCGCCCAAAATCCCGCGCCGCCCCCGAAACGCAAAATTTGGCCACAATCCGGTTGCTATAGCTCACGGATTTTGGACTTTTCCGGGGGAAAAATGGGCGCAGGGCCTCCCGCATTATTTTCGCCATTTCTTCGAGCGGAAAACAGTACTTGCAACGTGAGGAGGCCCCCGGCCCAGTTCTACCACAATCGGACCAATTCGCGGGCACGTTTCGTCCCATTTTCGCACCACCGCACCCTCGGTAAATCGGCCGTAAAACGAGGTTCGGACCTCGAAATCGACTCCCCTCTTTTCCAACGGTTGACTGTTTCACGTATCTAATGCATCACCCCAAAATCCCGCACCGCCCCGGAAACGCGAAAGTTGGCGAAGATCCGTGAGCTACAGCACACGGCCTTGGCCTTGGCCGCGGGGTGGCTGCGTGCCATGGCCTTGGCCTTGGCAGCGGGGTGGATGCGTGCCATGGCCTTGGCCTTGGCCTCGGGGTCACTGCGTGCCAAGGCCTTGGCCGCGGGCTGGCTGCGTGCCTAGGCCTTGGCCGCGGGCTGGCTGGGTGCCATGGCCTTGGCCGCAGGCTGGCTGGGTGCCATGGCCTTGGCCGTGGGGTGGACGCGTGCCTTGGCCTTGGCCACGGGGTGGCTGCGTGCCTCGGCCTTGGCCTTGGCCGCGGGCTGGCTACGTGCCTTTCTCGAAATGCAGCATGTGCTCGCGACCAAGGCAGGTCGCACACTCTCACGCACACACAACACACACTCCGGCCGCGCTCGTATTCTTGGAAAAAAAACCGAGATCCACACCTACCTTCCACTTCTTTCTCCGGTTTTGCCTGAATCGGACGAGTTGGCCCACCCGTTTGGGCACCCGTTCGCTGCCGGTAAGATGGCCGTAAAACGAGTTTCGGAGCTTGGAATTCGATTCCGTTTTCTCCCACCACCGACTCCGACCAAACCCGACGACGCCAGCCCAAAATCCCATGCCGCCCCCGAAACGCGAAATTTGACCACAATCCGTGTGCTATATAGCTGACGGATTTTGGCATTTTCTTGCGGAAAAATGGTTGCAGGGCCTCCCTCATTATTTTTGCCATTTCTTCGAGCGGAAAGCAGTACTTGCGCCGTGAGGAGGCCCCCGGCCCAGTTCTACCACAATTGGACCAATTCGAGGGCACGTTTTGTCCCCTTTTCGCACCCCCGCACCCTCGGTAAGTCGGCCGTAAAACGAGGTTCGGACCTCGGAATCGACTCCTCTCTTTTCCGACGCTCGACTGCTGCACGTATCTAATGCATCACCCAAAATCCCGCACCGCCCCAGAAACGCGAAAGTTGGCCAAGATCCGTGAGCGACAGTACACGGCCTTGGCCTTGGCCGCGGGGTGGCTGCGGGCCATGGCATTGGCCTTGGCCGCGGGGTGGCTGCGGGCCATGGCATTGGCCTTGGCCGCGGGGTGGCTGCGTGCCATGGCCTTGGCCGCGGGCTGGCTTCGTGCCTAGGCCTTGGCCGCGGGCTGGCTGGGTGCCATGGCCTTGACCGCGGGATGGCTGGGTGCCATGGCCTTGGCCGCGGGGTGGACGCGTGCCTTGGCCTTGGCCACGGGGTGGCTGCGTGCCTCGGCCTTGGCCTTGGCCGCGGGCTGGCTCCGTGCCTTGCTCGAAATGCAGCACATGCTCGTGACCAAGGAAGGTCGCACACTCTCACGCACACACAACACACACTCCGGCCGCGCTCCCGAGGCAAGGATAGGGAGCTCTAGCGTGGCCCTGTGCCTTGGCGTTGGCCGCGGGGTGGCTGCGTGGCTTGGCCTCGGCCGCAGGCGAGCATTTGGCCAAAATGTGAGCACACGGTCCTCGCCGTTTCTTCGTATTCTTGGACCAAACACTGAGATCCACACCTACCTTCCACTTCTTTCTCCGGTTTTGCCTGAATCGGACGAGTTGGCCCACCCGTTTGGGCACCCGTTCGCTGCCGGTAAGATGGCCGGAAAATGAGTTTTGGAGCTCGGAATTGGATTCCGTTTTCTCCCACCACCGACTCCCACCAAACCCGACGACGCCAGCCCAAAATCCCATTCCGCCCCCGAAACGCGAAATTTGGCCACAATCCGTGTGCTATATAGCTGACGGATTTTGGCATTTTCTTGCGGAAAAATGGGCGCAGGGCCTCCCTCATTATTTTTGCCATTTCTTCGAGCGGAAAGCAGCACTTGCGCCGTGAGGAGACCCCCGGCCCAGTTCTACCACAATCGGACCAATTCGAGGGCACATTTTGTCCCCTTTTCGCACCCTCGCACCCTCGGTAAGTCGGCCGTAAAACGAGGTTCGGACCTTGAAATCGACTCCCCTCTTTTCCAACGCTCGACTGTCACACGTATCTAATGCATCATCCCAAAATCCCGCACCGCCCCGGAAACGCGAAAGTTGGCCAAGCTCCGTGAGCTACAGCACACGGCCTTGGCCTTGGCCGCGGGGTGGCTGCGTGTCATGGCCTTGGACTTGGCCGCGGGGTGGCTGCGTGCCATCGCCTTGGCCTTGGCCTCGGGGTGGCTGCGTGCCAAGGCCTTGGCCGCGGGCTGGCTGCGTGCGTAGGCCTTGGCCGCGGGCTGGCTGCGTGCGTAGGCCTTGGCCGCGGGCTGGCTGGGTGCCATGGCCTTGGCCGCGGGCTGGCTGGGTGCCATGGCCTTGGCCGCGGGGTGGACGCGTGCCTTGGCCTTGGCCACGGGGTGGCTGCGTGCCTCGGCCTTGGCCGCGGGCTGGCTCCGTGCCTCGCTCGAAATGCAGCACATGCTCGAAACCAAGGCAGGTCGCACACACTCTCGCACACACAACACACACTCCGACACGCTCCCGAGGCAAGGATAGGGAGCTCGAGCGTGGCCCTGTGCCTTGGCGTTGGCCGCGGGGTGGCTGCGTGGCTTGGCCTTGGCCGCGGGCGAGCATGTGGCCAAAATGTGAGCACACGGTCCTCGCCGTTTCTTCGTATTCTTGGACCAAAAACTGAGATCCACACCTAACTTCCACTTCTTTCTCCGGTTTTGCCTGAATCGGATAAGTTGGCCCACCCGTTAGGGCACCCGTTCGCTGCCGGTAAGATTGCCGTAAAACGAGTTTCGGAGCTCGGAATTGGATTCCATTTTCTCCCGCCACCGACTCCCTCCAAACCCGACGACGCCAGCCCAAAATCCCACGCCGACCCCGAAACGCAAAATTTGGCCACCATCCGTGTGCTATAGCTCACGGATTTTGGCCTTTTCTGGCGGAAAAATGGGCGCAGGGCCTCCCGCATTATTTTTGCCATTTCTTCGAGTGGAAAGCAGCACTTGCACCGTAAGTAGGCCCCCGGCCCAGTTCTACCACAATCGGACCAGTTCGAGGCACGTTTCGTCCCCTTTTCTCACCCCCGCACCCTCGGTAAATCGGTCATAAAACGAGGATCGGACCTCGAAATCGACTCCCCTCTTTTCCGACGTTCGACTGTCGTACGTATCTAATGCATCACCCCAAAATCCCTCACCGCCCCGGAAACGCAGAAGTTGGCCAACATCCGTGAGCGACAGCACACAGCGTGAAATCCCTCACCGCCCGGCCTTGGCCAACATCCGTGAGCGACAGCACACGGCCTTGGCCTTGGCCGCGGCGTGGCTGCGTGCCTAGGCCTTGGCCACGGGGTGGCTGGGTGCCATGGCCTTGGCCTTGGCCACCGGGTGGCTGTGTGCCAAGGCCTTGGCCGCGGCGTGGCTGCGTGCCTAGGCCTTGGCCGCGGGCTGGCTGGGTGCCATGGCCTTGGCCGCGGGGTGGACGCGTGCCTAGGCCTTGGCCACGTGGTGGCTGCGTGCGTCGGCCTTGGCCTTGGCCGCGGGCTGGCTACGTGCCTTTCGCGAAATGCAGCATATGGTCGCGACTAAGGCAGGTCGCACACTCTCACGCACACACAACACTCACTCCGGCCGCGCTCCCGAGGCAAGGATAGGGAGCTCGAGCGTGGCCCGTTGCCTTGGCGTTGGCCGCGGGGTGGCTTCATTGCTTGGCCTTGGCCGCGGGCGAGCATTTGGCCAAAATGTGAGCACACGGTCCTCGCCGTTCTTCGTATTCTTGGGCCAAAAACTGAGATCCACACCTACCTTCCACTTCTTTCTCAGGTTTTGCCTGAATCGGACGAGTGGGCCCACCCGTTTGGGCACCCATTCGCTGCCGGTAAGATGGCCGTAAAACGAGTTTCGGAGCTCGGAATTGGATTCCGTTTTCTCCTGCCACCGACTCCCACCAAACCCGACCACGCCAGCCCAAAATCCCACGCCGCCCTTGGAACGCGAAATTTGGCCACAATCCGTGTGCTATAGGTCATGGATTTTGGCCTTTTCCGGGAGAAAAATGGGCGCAGGGCCTTCCCCATTATTTTTGCCATTTCTTCGAGCGGAAAACAGTACTTGCGGGGTGAGGAGGCCCCCGGCCAAGTTCTACCACAATCGGACCAATTCGCGGGCACGTTTCGTCCCCTTTTCGCACCCCCGCACCCTCGGTAAATCGGCCGTAAAACGAGGTTCGGACCTCGAAATCGACTCACCTCTTTTCCAACGCTCGACTGTCGTACGTATCTAATGCATCACCCCAAAATCCCACACCGCCCCAGAAACGCGAAGGTTGGCCAAGATCCGTGAGCTACAGCACATGGCCTTGGCCTAGGCTGCGGGGTGGCTGCGTGCCATGGCCTTGGCCTTGCCCGCGGCCTGGCTGCGTGCCTAGGCCTTGGCCGCGGGCTGGCTGGGTGCCATGGCCTTGGCCGCGGGCTGGCTGGGGGCCATGGCCTTGGCCGCGGGCTGGCTCCGTGCCTTGCTCGAAATGCAGCACATGCTCGCGACCAAGGCAGGTCTCACACTCTCACGCACACACAACACACACTCTGGCCGCGCTCCCGAGGCAAGGATATGGAGCTCGAGCGTGGCCCTGTGCCTTGGCGTTGGCCGCGGGGTGGCTGCGTGGCTTGGCCTTGGCCGCGGTCGAGCATTTGGCCAACATGTGAGCACACGGTCCTCGCCGTTTCTTCATATTCTTGGACCAAAAACTGAGATCCGCACCTACCTCCCACCTCTTTCTCCGGTTTTGCCTGAATCGGACGAGTGGGCCCACCCGTTTGGGCACCCGTTCGCTGCCGGTAAGATGGCCATAAAACGAGTTTCGGAGCTCGGAATTGGATTCCGTTTTCTCCTGCCACCGACTTCCACCAAACCCGACCACGCCGGCACAAAATCCCACGCCGCCCCTGAAACGCGAAATTTGGCCACAATCAGTGTGCTATAGCTCACGGATTTTGGCCTTTTCCGGCGGAAAAATGGGTGCAGGGCCTCCCGCATTATTTTCGCCATTTCTTCGAGCGGAAAGCAGTACATGCGCCATGAGGAGGCCCCCGGCCCAGTTCTACCACAATCGGACCAATTTGAGGGCACGTTTCCTCCCCTTTTCGCACCCCCGCACCCTCGGTAAATCGGCCGTAAAACGAGGTTCGGACCTCGAAATCGACTCCCCTCTTTTCCGACGTTCGACTGTCGCACGTATCTAATGCATCACCCCAAAATCCCGCACCGCCCCGGAAACGCGAAAGTTGGCCAAGATCCGTGAGCGACAGCACACGGCCTTGGCCTTGGCCGCGGGGTGGCTGCGTGCCTAGGCCTTGGCCGCGGGGTGGCTGGGTGCCATGGCCTTGTCCTTGGCCATAGGGTGGCTGTGTGCCAAGGCCTTGGCCTCGGGGTGGCTGCGTGCCTAGGCTTTGGCCGCAGGCTGGGTGGGTGCCATGGGCTTGGCCGCGGGGTGGACGCGTGCCTAGGCCTTGGCCACGGGGTGGCTGCGTGCCTCGGCCTTGGCCTTGGCCGCGGGCTGGCTACGTGCCTTTCTCGAAATGCAGCATATGCTCGCGACCAAGGCAGGTTGCACACTCTCACGCACACACAGCACACACTCCGGCCGCGCTCCCGAGGCAAGGATAGGGAGCTCGAGCGTGGCCCTGTGCCTTGGCCTTGGCCGCGGGCTAGCATTTGGCCAAAATGTGAGGACACGGTCCTCGCCGTTGCTTCGCATTCTTGGACCAAAAACTGAGATCCACGGCTACCTTCCACTTCTTTCTCCGGTTTTGCCTGAATCGGACGAGTTGGCCCACCCGTTTGGGAACCCGTTCTCTGGCGGTAAAATGGCTGTTAAACGAGTTTCGGAGCTCGGAATTGAATTCTGTTTTCTCCCGCCACCGACTCCCACCAAACCCGACCACGCCAGCGAAAAATCCCACGCCGCCCCCGAAAGAGGAAATTTGGCCGCAATCTGGGTGCTATAGCTCACGGATTTTGGCCTTTTCGGGCGGAAAAATGGGCGCAGGGCCTCCCGCATTATTTTCGCCATTTCGTTGAGCGCAAAACAGTACTAGCACTGTGAGGAGGTCCCCGGCCCAGTTCTATCACAACCGGACCAATTCGCGGGCACGTTTCGTCCCCTTTTCGCACCCCAAACGTTCGGTAAATCGGCCGTAAAACAAGGTTCGGACCTCGGAATCGACTCCCGTCTTCTCCGACGTTCGACTGTCGCACGTATCTAATGAATTATTCCAAAATCCCGCACCGCCCCGGAAACGCGAAAGTTGGCCAAGATCCTTGACCTACAGCACACGGCCTTGGCCGCGGGGTCGCTGCGTGCCTAGGCCTTGGCAGCGGCGTGGCTGGGTGCCATGGCCTTGGCCTTGTCCACGGGGTGGCTGCGTGCCTTGGCGTTGGCCACGGGGTGGCTGTGTGCCATGGCCTTGGCCTTGGGCGCGGGTTGGCTGCGTGACTTGGCCTTGGCCGCGGGCTGGCTGCGTGCCTAGGCCTTGGCCGCGGGGTGGCTGTGTGCCATGGCCTTGGCCTTGGGCGCGGGGTGGCTGCGTGCCTTGGCCTTGGCCGTGGGCTGGCTGCTTGTCTTGCTCGAAATGCAGCACATGCTCACGACCAAGGCATGTCGCACAATCTCGCGCACACACAACACAAACTTGGGCCGCGCTCCCGGGGCAAGGATAGGGAGCTCGAGGCTTGCCCTGTGCCTTGGCCTTGGCCGCGGGCGAGCATTTGGCCAAAATGTGAGCACACGGTCCTCGCCGTTGCTTCGTATTCTTGGACCAAAAATTGAGATCCACACCTACCTTCCACCTATTTCTCCGGTTTTGCCTGAATCGTACGAGTTGGCCCACCCGTTTGGGCACTCGTTCTCTGGCGGTAAAATGGCCGTAAAACGAGTTTGGTAGCTCGGAATTGGATTTCGTTTTCTCCCGCCACTGACTCCCACCAAACCCGACCACACCAGCCAAAAATCCCACGCCACCCCCGAAACGCGAAATTTGGCCGCAATCCGTGTGCTATAGCTCACCAATTTTGGCCTTTTCGGGCGGAAAAATGGGCGCAGGGCCTCCCACATTATTTTTGCCATTTCTTCGAGAGGAAAACAGTACTAGCACCGTGAGGAGGCCCCCGGCCCAGTTCTACCACAACCGGACCAATTCGCGGGCACGTTTCGTCCCCTTTTCGCACCCCCGCACGTTCGTTAAATCAGACGTAAAACGAGGTTCGGACCTCAGAATTGACTCCCGTATTCTCCGACGTTCGACTGTTGCATGTATCTAATGCATCACCCCAAAATCCCGCCCCGCCCCGGAAACGCGAAAGTTGGCCAAGATCAGTGAGCTACAGCACACGGCCTTGGCTGCGGGGTGGCTTCGTCCCTAGGCCTCGGTTGCGGTGTGGCTGGGTGCCATGGCCTTGGCGTTGGCCACGGGGTGGCTGCGTGCCGAGGCCTTGGCCGCGGGGTGGCTTCGTGCCTAGGCCTTGGCCGCGGGGTGGCTTCGTGCCTAGGCCTTGGCCGCGGGGTGGCTGTGTGCCATGGCCTTGGCCTTGGGCGCGGGGTGGCTGCGTGCCTTGGCCTTGGCCGCGGGCAAGCTGCGTGCCTTGCTCGAAATGCAGCACATGCTCGCGACCAAGGCATGTCGCACAATCTCGCGCACACGCAACACAAACTTGGGCCGCGCTCCCGGGGCAAGGATAGGGAGCTCGAGGCTTGCCCTGTGCCTTGGCCTTGGCCGCGGGCGAGCATTTGGCCAAAATGTGAGCACACGGTCCTCGCCGTTGCTTCGTATTCTTGGACCAAAAACTGGGATCCACACCTACCTTCCACTTCTTTCTCCGGTTTTCCCTGAATCGGACGAGTTGGCCCACCCGTTCTCTGGCGGTAAAATGGCCGTTAAACGAGTTTCGGAGCTCGGAATTGGATTCCGTTTTCTCCCACCACCGACTCCCACCAAACCCAACGACGCCAGCCCAAAATCCCACGCCGCCCCCGAAACACGAAATTTGGCCGCAATCTGTTTGCTATAGCTCACGGATTTTGGCCTTGTCGGGCGGAAAAATGGGCGCAGGGCCTCCCACATTATTTTCGCCATTTCTTCGAGCGGAAAACAGTACTAGCACCGTGAGGAGGCCCCCGGCCCAGTTCTACCACAACCGGACCAATTCGCGGGGACATTTCGTCCCCTTTTCGCACCCCCAAACGTTCGGTAAATCGGCCGTAAAACGAGGTTCGGACCTCGGAATCCACTCCCGTCTTCTCCGACGTTCGACTGTCGCACGTATCTAATGAATCATTCCAAAATCCCGCACCGCCCCGGAAACGCGAAAGTTGGCCAAGATCCGTGAGCTACAGCACACGGCCTTGGCCGCGGGGTGGCTGCGTGCCTAGGCCTTGGCAGCGGCGTGGCTGGGTGCCATGGCCTTGGCCTTGGCCGCGGGGTGGCTGGGTGGCATGGCCTTGGCCTTGGCCGTGGAGTGGCTGCGTGCCTAGGACTTGGCCACGGGGTTGCGGGGTGCCATGGCCTTGCCCTTGGCCGCGGGGTGGCTGCGTGCCTTGCCTTGGCCGCGGGCTGGCTGCGTGCCTTTCTCGAAATGCAGCACATGCTCGCGACCCAGGCACGTCGAACACTCTCGCGCACACAAAACACACACTTGGGCCGCGCTCCCGGGGCAAGGATAGTGTGCTCGAGCGTGGCCCTGTGCCTTGGCCTTGGCCGCGGGGTGGCCGCGTGCCTTGGCCACGGGCGAGCATTTGGCCAAAATCTGAGCACACGGTCCTCGCCGTTGCTTCGTATTCGTGGACCAAAAACTGAGATCCACACCTACCTTCCACTTCTTTCTCTGGTTTTGCCTGAATCCGATGAGTTGTCTCTCCCATTTGGGCACCCGTTCTCTAGCGGTAAAATGGCCGTAAAACGAGTTTCGGAGCTCGGAATTGGATTCCGTTTTCTCCCGCCACCGACTCCCACCAAACCCGACCACGTCAGGCAAAAATCCCACGCCGCCCCCGAAACACGAAATTTGGCCGCAATCCGTGTGCTATATAGCTCACGGATTTTGGCCTTTTCGGGCGGAAAAATGGGCGCAGGGTCTCCCGCATTATTTTCGCCATTTCTTCGAGCGCAAAACAGTACTAGCACCGTGAGGAGGCCCCCGGCCCAGTTCTACCAGAACAGGACCAATTCGCGGGCAAGTTTCGTCCCCTTTTCGCACCCCCGCACGTTCGGTAAATCGGCCGTAAAACGACGTTCGGACCTCAGAATCGACTCCCGTCTTCTCCGACGTTCGACTGTCGCACGTATCTAATGCATCACCCCAAAATCCGGCACCGCCCCGGAAACGAAAAAGTTGGCCAAGATCCGTGAGCTACAGCACACGGCCTTGGCCGCGGGGTGGCTGCGTGCCTAGGCCTTGGCCGCGGGGTGGCTGGGTGCCATGGCCTTGGCGTTGGCCGCGGGTAGGCTGCGTGCCTTGCTCGAAATGCAGCACATGCTCGCGACCAAGGCACGTCGCACACTCTCGCACACACACAATACACACTTGGACCGCGCTCCCGGGGCAAGGATAGGGAGCTCGAGCGTGGCCCTGTGCCTTGGCCTTGGCCGCGGCGTGGCCGCGTGCCTTGGCCTTGGCCGCGGCGAGGCCGCGTGCCTTGGCCTTGGCCTTGGCCGCGGGCGAGCATTTGGCCAAAATGTGAGCACACGGTCCTCGCCGTTGCTTCGCATTCTTGGACCAAATACTGAGATCCACACCTACCTTCCACTTCTTTCTCCGGTTTTGCCTGAATCGGACGTGTTGGCCCACCCGTTTTGGAACCCGTTCTCTGGCGGTAAAATGGCCGTAAAACGAGTTTCGGAGCTCGGAATTGGATTCCGTTTTCTCCTGCCACCGACTCCCACCAAACCCGACCACGCCAGCCAAAAATCCCACCCCGCCCCCGAAACACGAAATTTGGCCGCAATCCGTGTGCTATAGCTCACGGATTTTGGCCTTTTCGGGCGGAAAAATGGGCGCAGGGCCTCCCGCTTTATTTTCGCCATTTCTTCGAGCGTAAAACAGTACTAGGACCGTGAGGAGGCCCCCGGCCCAGTTCTACCACAACCGGACCAATTCGCGGGCACGTTTCGTCCCCTTTTCGCACCCCTGCAGGCTCGGTAAATCGGCCGTAAAACGAGGTTCGGACCTCGGAATCGACTCCCGTCTTCTCTGACATTCGACTGTCTCATGTATCTAATGCATCACCCCAAAATCCCGCACTGCCCCGGAAACGCGAAAGTTGGCCAAGATCCATGAGCTACAGCACACGGCCTTGGCCGCGGGGTGGCTGCTTGCCTAGGCCTTGGCAGCGGCGTGGCTGCGTGCCATGGCCTTGGCCTTGGCCACGGGGTGGCTGCGTTCCTTGGCCTTGGCCGCGGGGTGGCTGGGTGCCATGGCCGCGGGGTGGCCGGGTGCCATGGCCGCGGGGTGGCCGGGTGCCATGGCCGCGGGGTGGCCGGGTGCCATGGCCGCGGGGTGGCTGGGTGCCATGGCCTTGGCCGCGGGCTGGCTGCGTGCCTTGCTCGAAATGCAGCGCATGCTCGCGTCAAAGGCACGTCGCACACTCTTTCACACACACAACACACACTTGGGCTGCGCTCCCGGGGCAAGGATAGGGAGCTCGAGCGTGGCCCTGTGCCTTGGCCTTGGCCGCGGGCGAGCATTTGGCCAAAATGTGAGGACACGGTCCTCGCGGATGCTTCGTATTCTTGGACCAAAAACTGAGATCCACACCTACCTTCCACTTCTTTCTCTGGTTTTTCCTGAATCCGACAAGTTGGCCCACCCATTTGGGCACCCGTTCTCTGGCGGTAAAATGGCCGTAAAACGAGTTAGGGAGCTCGGAATTGGATTCCGTTTCCTCCCGCCACCGACCCCAACCAAACCCGACCACGCCCGCCAAAAATCCCACACCGCCCCCGAAATGCAAAATTTGGCCGCAATCCGTGTGCTATAGCTCACGGATTTTGGCCTTTTCGGGCGGAAAAATGGGCGCAGGGCCTCCCGCATTATTTTCGCCATTTCTTCGAGAGGAAAACAGTACTAGCACCGTGAGGAGGCCCCTGGCCCAGTTCTACCACAACCAGACCAATTCGCGGGCACGTTTCGTCCCCTTTTCGCACCCCCGCACGTTCGTTAAATCAGACGTAAAACGAGGTTCGGACCTCGGAATCGACTCTCGTCCTCTCCGATGTTCGACTGTCGCACGTATCTAATGCATCACCCCAAAATCCCGCCCGGCTCCAGAAACGCGAAAGTTGGCCAAGATCCGTGAGCTACAGCACACGGCCTTGGCCGCGGGGTGGCTGCGTGCCAAGGCCTTGGCCGCGGGGTGGCTGGGTGCCATGAACTTGGCCACGGGGTGGCTGTGTGCCTTGGCCTTGGCCGCGGGCTGGCTGCGTGCCTTGCTCGAAATGCAGCACATGCTCGCGACAAAGGCACGTCGCACACTCTCGCGCGCACACAACACACAGTTGGGCCGCTCTCCCAGGGCAAGGATAGTGTGCTCGAGGCTTGCCCTGTGCCTTGGCCTTGGCCGCGGGCGAGCATTTGGCCAAAATGTGAGGACACGGTCCTCGCGGTTGCTTCGTATTGTTGGACCAAAAACTGAGATCCACACCTACCTTCCACTTCTTTCTCCGGTTTTTCCTGAATCCGACAAGTTGGCCCACCCGTTTGGGCACCCGTTCTCTGGCGGTAAAATGGCCGTAAAACGAGTTTGGGAGCTCGAATTGGATTCCGTTTCCTCCCGCCACCGACCCCAACCAAACCCGAGCACGCCCGCCAAAAATCCCACGCCGCCCCCGAAATGCGAAATTTGGCCGCAATCCGTGTGCTATAGCTCACGGATTTTGGCCTTGTCGGGCGGAAAAATGGGCGCAGGGCCTCCCGCATTATTTTCACCATTTCTTCGAGAGGAAAACAGTACTAGTACCGTGAGGAGGCCCCTGGCCGAGTTCTACCACAACCAGACCAATTCGCGGGCACGTTTCGTCCCCTTTTCGCACCCCCGCACGTTCGGTAAATCAGACGTAAAACGAGGTTCGGACCTCGGAATCGACTCCCGTCTTCTCCGATGTTCGACTGTCGCACGTATCTAATGCATATCCCCAAAATCTCGCACCGCCCCGGAAACGCGAAAGTTGGCCAAGAACCGTGAGCTACAGCACGCGGCCTTGGCCGCGGGGTGGCGGCGTGCCTAGGCCTTGGCCGCGGCGTGGCTGGGTGCCATGGCCTTGGGGTGGCTGCGTGCCTTGGCCTTGGCCACGGGGTGGCTGCGTGCCTAGGCCTTGGCCGCGGGGTGGCTAGGTGCCATGGCCTTGGCCTTGGCCTCGGGGTGGCTGCATGCCTTGGCTTTGGCCGCGGGCTGGCTGCGTGCCTAGGACTTGGAAATGCGGGGTGGCTGGGTGCCAAGGGCCTTGGCCGCACACTGGCTGCATGCCTTGGACCACCCTCCCGGGGCATGGATAGGGGCTGGCTGCGTGCCTTGCTCGAAATGCAGCACATGCTCGCGACCAAGGCACGTCGCACACTCTCGCACACACACAACACACACTTGGACCACCCTCCCGGGGCATGGATAGGGAGCTCGACCGTGGCCCTGTACCTTGGCCTTGGCCGTGGGGTGGCCGCGTGCCTTGGCCGCGGGCGAGCATTTGGCCAAAATGTGACCACACGGTCCTCGCACCCCCGCACGTTCGGTAAATCAGACGTGAAACGAGGTTCGGACCTCGGAATCGACTCCCGTCTTCTCCGACGTTCGACTGTCGCACGTATCTAATGCATTACCCCAAAATCCCGCCCCGCCCCGGAAACGCGAAAGTTGGCCAAGATCCGTGAGCTACAGCACATGGCCTCGGCCGCGGGGTGGCTGCATGCCTAGGCCTTGGCCGCGGGGTGGCTGGGTGCCATGGCCTTGGCCTTGGCCACGGGTTGGCTGCGTGGCTTGGCCTTGGCCGCGGGGTGGCTGGGTGCCTTGCTCGAAATGCAGCACATGCTTGCGACCAAGGCACGTCGCACACTCTCGCGCACACACAACACACACTTGGGCCGCACTCCCGGGGCAAGGATAGGGAGCTCGAGCGTGGCCCTGTGCCTTGGCCTTGGCCGCGGGGTGGCCGCGTGCCTTGGCCTTGGCCTAGGCCGCGGGCGAGCGTTTTGCCAAAATGTGAGCACACGGTCCACACCGTTGCTTCGTATTCTTGGACCAAAAACTGAGATCCACACCTACCTTCCACTTCTTTCTCCGGTTTTTCCTGAATCGGAGGAGTTGACCCACCCGTTTGGGCACCCGTTCTCTGGCAGTCAAATGGCCGTAAAACGAGTTTCGGAGGTCGGAATTGGATTCCGTTTTCTCTCACCACCGACTCCCACCAAACCCGACCACGCCAGCCAAAAATCCCACGCCGCCCCCGAAACGCGAAATTTGGCCGCAATCCGTGTGCTATAGCTCACGGATTTTGGCCTTTTCGGGCGGAAAAATGCGAAAGTTGGCCAAGTAGCTCATTGCCTTGTCCGCGGGGTGGCTGCGTGCCTAGGCCATGGCCGCGGGATGGCTGCGTGCCTAGGCCTTGGCCGCGGGGTGGCTGCGTGCCTAGGCCTTGGCCGCGGGGTGGCTGCGTACCTAGGCCTTGGCCGCGGGGTGGCTGGGTGCCATGGCCTTGGTTTTGGCCGCGGGGTGGCTGCGTGTCTTGGCTTTGGCCGCGGGCTGGCTGTGTGCCATGCTCGAAATGCAGCACATGCTCACGACCGAGGCACGTCGCACACTCTCGCACACACACAACACACATTTGGACCGCGCTCCTAGGGCAAGGATAGGGAGCTCAAGCGTGGCCCTGTGCCTTGGCCTTAGCCGCAGGGTGACCGCGTGCCTTGGCCTTGGCGAAGGGGTGGCTGGGTGCCATGGCCTTGGCCTTGGCCACGGGGTGGCTACGTGCCTAGGCCTTGGCCGCGGGGTGGCTGGGTACCATGGCCTTGGCCTTGGCCGCGGGGTGGCTGCGTGCCTAGGACTTGGCCGCGGCGTGGCTGGGTGCCATTGCCTTGGCCAAGGCCACGGGGTGGCTACGTGCCTAGGCCTTGGCCGCGGGGTGGCTGGGTACCATGGCCTTGGCCTTGGCCGCGGGGTGGCTGCGTGCCTAGGCCTTGGCCGCGGCGTGGCTGGGTGCCATGGCCTTGGCCTTGGCCACGGGGTGGCTGCGTGCCTAGGCCTTGGCCGCGGGGTGGCTGGGTGCCATGGCCTTGGCCGCGGGCTGGCTGCGTACCTAAGCCTTGTCCGCGGGGTGGCTGGGTGCCATGGCCTTGGCCGCGGGCTGGCTGCGTACCTAAGCCTTGTCCGCGGGGTGGCTGGGTGCCATGGCCTTGGCCTTGGCCACGGAGTGGCTGCGTGCCTTGGTGTTGGCCGCGGGCTGGCTGCGTGCCTTGGTGTTGGCCGCGGGCTGGCTGCGTGCCTTGCTCGAAATGCAGCACATGCTCGCGACCGAGGCACGTCGCACACTCTCGCGCACACACAACACACACTTGGGCCGCGCTCCAGGGGCAAGGATAGGGAGTTCGAGCATGCCCCTGTGCCTTGGCCTTGGCCGCGGGCCAAAATGTGAGCACATGGTCCTCGCCGTTGCTTCGTATTCTTGGACCAAAAACTGAGATCCACACCTACCTTCCACTTCTTTCTCCGGTTTTGCCTGAATCCGACGAGTTGGCCCACCCGTTTGGCCAACCGTTCTCTGGCGGTAAAATGGCCGTAAAACGAGTTTCGGAGGTCGGAATTGGATTCCGTTTTCTCCCGCCACCGACTCCCACCAAACCCGACCATGCCCGCCAAAACTCCCATGCCGCCCCCGAAACGCGAAATTTGGCCGCAATCCGTGTGCTATAGCTCACGGATTTTGGCCTTTTCGGGCGGAAAAATGGGCGCAGGGCCTCCCGCATTATTTTCGCCATTTCTTCGAGGGGAAAGCAGTACTTGCGCCGTGAGGTGGCCCCCGGCCCAGTTCTACCACAATCGGACCAATTCGTGGGCACGTTTCGTCCCCTTTTCGCACCCCCGCACGTTCGGTAAATCAGACGTAAAATGAGGTTCGGACCTCGTAATCGACTCCTGTCCTCTCGGACGTTCGACTGTCGCACGTATCTAATGCATCACCCCAAAATCCTGTCCCGCCCCGGAAACGCGAAAGTTGGCCAAGGTCCGTGAGCTACAGCACACGGCCTTGGCCGCGGGATGGCTGCGTGCCTAGGCCTTGGCGGCAAGGTGGCTGGGTGCCATGGCCTTGCCCTTGCCGCGGGGTGGCTGCGTGCCTTGGCCTTGGCCGCGGGGTGGACGCGTGCCTAGGCCTTGGCCACGGGGTGGCTGCGTGCCTCGGCCTTGGCCTTGGCCGCGGCCTGGCTACGTGCCTTTCTCGAAATGCAGCATATGCTCGCGACCAAGGCAGGTCGCACACTCTCACGCACACACAACACATACTCCGGCCGCGCTCCCGAGGCAAGGATAGGGAGCTCGAGCGTGGCCCTCTGCCTTGGCCTTGGCCGCGGGGTGGCCACGTGCCTTGGCCTTGGCCTTGGCCGCGGGCGAGCATTTTGCCAAAATGTGAGCACACGGTCCTCGCCGTTGCTGGGTGCCTTGTCCTTGGCCACGGGGTGGCTGGGTGCCTTGGCCTTGGCCACGGGGTGGCTACGTGCCTTGGCCTTGGCCGCGGGCGAGCATTTGGCCAAAATGTGAGCACACGGTCCTCGCCGTTGCTTCGTATTCTTGGACCAAAAACTGAGATCCACACCTACCTTCCACTTCTTTCTCCGGTTTTGCCTGAATCCGACGAGTTGGCCCACCCGTTTGGCCAACCGTTCTCTGGCGGTAAAATGGCCGTAAAACGAGTTTCGGAGGTCGGAATTGGATTCCGTTTTCTCCCGCCACCGACTCCCACCAAACCCGACCATGCCCGCCAAAACTCCCATGCCGCCCCCGAAACGCGAAATTTGGCCGCAATCCGTTTGCTATAGCTCACGGATTTTGGCCTTTTCGGGCGGAAAAATGGGCGCAGGGCCTCCCGCATTATTTTCGCCATTTCTTCGAGAGGAAAACAGTACTAGCACCGTGAGGAGGCCCCCGGCCCAGTTCTACCACAACCGGACCAATTCGCGGGCAGTTTTCGTCCCCTTTTCGCACCCCCGCACGTATCTAATGCAGCCACCCAGCGGCCCCGGCCAAGGCCATGGCACCCAGCCACCCCGAGGCCAAAGCCTAGGCACCCTGCCAATTCGCGGGCCTTGGCTATAGCACACGGATTGTGGCCAAATTTCGCGTTTTGGGGGCGGCGTGGGATTTTGGGCTGGCGTCGTCGGCTTTGGTGGGAGTTGGTGGCGGGAGAAAACGGCATCCAATTCCGAGCTCCGAAACTCATTTTACGGCCATCTTACCGGCAGGGAACGGGTGCCCAAACGGGTGGGCCCACTCGTCTGATTCAGGCAAAACTGGAGAAAGAAGTGGAAGGTAGGTGTGGATCTCAGTTTTTGGTCCAAGAATACGAAGAAACGGCAAGGACCGTGTGATCACATTTTGGCCAAATGCTCGCCCGCGGCCAAGGCCAAGCCATGCAGCCACCCTGCGGCCAACGCCAAGGCACAGGGCAACGCTCGAGCTCCCTATCCTTGCCTCGGGAGCGCGGCCGGAGTGTGTGTTGTGTGTGCGTGAGAGTGTGCGACCTGCCTTGGTCGCGAGCATATGCTGCATTTCGAGAAAGGCACGTAGCCAGCCCGTGGCCAAGGCCAAGGCCGAGGCACGCAGCCACCCCCTGGCCAAGGCCTAGGCACGCGTCCACCCCGCGGCCAAGGCCTAGGCACGCAGCCACCCCGCGGCCAAGGCCAAGGCCGTGTGCTGTCGCTCACGGATCTTGGCCAACTTTCGCGTTTCCGGGGCGGTGTGGGATTTTGGGGTGATGCATTAGATACGTGCGACAGTCGAACGTCGGAAAAGAGGGGAGTCGATTTCGAGGTCCGAACCTCGTTTTACGGCCGATTTACCGAGGGTGCGGGGGTGCGAAAAGGGGACGAAACGTGCCCTCGAATTGGTCCGATTGTGGTAGAACTGGGCCGGGGGCCACCTCACGGCGCAAGTACTGCTTTCCCCTCGAAGAAATGGCAAAAATAATGCGGGAGGCCCTGCGCCCATTTTTCCGCCAGAAAAGGCCAAAATCCGTGAGCTATAGCACACGGATTGTGGCCAAGTTTCGCGTTTCAGGGGGGGCGTGTGATTTTGGGCTGGCGTGGTCGAGTTTGGTGGGAGTCGGTGGCGGGAGAAAACGGAATCCAATTCCGAGCTCCGAAACTCGTTTTACGGCCATCTTACCGGCAGCGAACGGGTGCCCAAACGGGCGGGCCCACTCGTCCGATTCAGGCAAAACCAGAGAAAGAAGTGGAAGGTAGGTGTGGATCTCAGTTTCTGGTCCAAGAATACGAAGAAACGGCGAGGACCGTGTGCTCACATTTTGGCCAAATGCTCTCCCGCGGCCAAGGCAAAGCCACGCCGCCACCCCGCGGCCAACGCCAAGGCACAGGGCCACGTTCGAGCTCCCTATCCTTGTCTAGGGATCGCGGCCCGAGTGTGTGTTGTGTGTGCGTGAGAGTGTACGACCTGCCTTGGTCGTGAGCATGTGCTGCATTTCGAGCAAGGCACGGAGCCAGCCCGCGGCCAAGGCCAAGGCCGAGGCACGCAGCCACCCCGTGGCCAAGGCCAAGGCATGCGTCCACCCCGCGGCCAAGGCCATGGCACCCAGCCAGCCCGCGGCCAAGGCCAAGTCCATGGCACGCAGCCACCCCGCGGCCAAGGCCATGGCACGCAGCCACCCCGCGGCCAAGGCCATGGCACGCAGCCACCCCGCGGCCAAGGCCATGGCACGCAGCCACCCCGAGGCCAAGGCCATGGCACGCAGCCACCCCGCGGCCAAGGCCATGGCCGTGTGCTGTAGCTCACGGATCTTGGCCAACTTTCGCATTTCCGGGGCGGTGCGGGATTTTGGGGTGTTGCATTAGATACGTGCGACAGTCGAGCGTTGGAAAAGAGGGGAGTCGATTTCGAGGTCCGAACCTCGTTTTACGGCCGATTTACCGAGGGTACGGGGGTGCGAAAAGGGAATGAAACGTGCCCGCGAATTGGTCCGATTGTGGTAGAACTGGGCCGGGGGCCTCGTCACGGTGCAAGTACTGTTTTCCGCTCGAAGAAATGGCGAAAATAATGCGGGAGGCCCTGCGCCCATTTTTCCCCCGGAAAAGGCCAAAATCCGTGAGCTATAGCACACGGATTGTGGCCAAATTTCGCGTTTCGGGGGCGGCGTGGGATTTTGGGCTGGCGTGGTCGGGTTTGGTGGGAGTCGGTGGCGGGAGAAAGCGGAATCCAATTCCGAGCTCCGAAACTCGTTTAACGGCCATCTTACCGGTAGCGAACGGGTGCACAAACGGGTGGGCCCACTCGTCCGATTCAGGCAAAACCGGAGAAAGAAGTGGAAGGTAGGTGTGGATCTCAGTTTTTGGTCCAAGAATACGAAGAAACGGCAAGGACCGTGTGCTCACATTTTGGCCAAATGCTCACCCGCGGCCAAGGCCAAGCCATGCAGCCACCCCGCGGCCAACGCCAAGGCACAGGGCCACGCTCGAGCTCCCTATCCTTGCCTCGGAAGCGCGGCCGGAGTATGTGTTGTGTGTGCGTGAGAGTGCGCGACCTGCCTTGGTCGCAAGCATATGGTGCATTTCGAGAAAGGCCCGTAGCCAGCCCGCGGCCGAGGCCAAGGCCGAGGCACGCAGTCACCCCGTGGCAAAGGCCTAGGCACGCGTCCACCCCGCGGCCAAGGCCATGGCACCCAGCCAGCCCGCGCCCAAGGCCTAGGCACGCAGCCAGCCCGCGGCCAAGGCCTAGGCACGCAGCCACCCCGCGGCCAAGGCCTTGGCACACAGCCACCCGGTGGCCAAGGCCAAGGCCATGGCACCCAGCCAGCCCGCGGCCAAGGGCAAGGCCATGGCACGCAGCCACCCCGCGGCCAAGGCCAAGGCCGTGTGCTGTAGCTCACGGATCTTGGCCAACTTTCGCGTTTCCGGGGCGGTGCGGGATTTTGGGGTGATGCATTAGATACGTACGACAGTCGAGCGTTGGAAAAGAGGGGAGTCAATTTCGAGGTCCGAACCTTGTTTTACGGCCTTTTTACCGACGGTGCAGGGTGCGAAAAGGGGACGAAACGTGCCCTCGAATTGATCCGATTGTGGTAGAACTGGGCCGGGGGCCTCCTCACGGAGCAAGTACTGCTTTCCGCTCGAAGAAATGGCAAAAATAATGCGGGAGGCCCTGCGCCCATTTTTCTACCAGAAAAGGCCAAAATCCGTGAGCTATAGCACACGGATTGTGGCCAAATTTCGCGTTTCGGGGGCGGCGTGGGATTTTGGGCTGGCGTTGTCGGGTTTGGTGGGAGTCGGTGGCGGGAGAAAACGGAATCCAATTCCGAGCTCCGAAACTCGTTTTACGGCCATCTTACCGGCAGCGAACGGGTGCCCAAACGGGTGGGCCAACTCGTCCGATTCAGGCAAAACCGGAGAAAGAAGTGGAAGGTAGGTGTGGATCTCAGTTTTTGGTCCAAGAATACGAAGAAACGGCGAGGGCCGTGTGCTCACATTTTGGCCAAATGCTCGCCCGCTGCCACCCCACAGCCAAGGCCAAGGCACAGGGCCACGCTCGAGCTCCCTATCCTTGCCTCGGGAGCGCGGCCCGAGTGTGTGTTGTGTGTGCCTGAGAGTGTGCGACCTGCCTTGGTCGTGAGCATGTGCTGCATTTCGAGCAAGGCACGGAGCCAGCCCGCGGCCAAGGCCAAGGCCGAGGCACGCAGCCACCCCGTGGCCATGGCCAAGGCACGCGTCCAACCCGCGACCAAGGCCATGGCACCCAGCCAACCCGCGGCAAAGGCCATGGCACCCAGCCAGTCCACGGCCAAGGCCTAGGCACGCAGCCAGCTCGCGGCCAAGGCCTTGGCACGCAGCCACCCCACGGCCAAGGGCAACGCCGTGTGCTGTAGCTCACGGATCTTGGCCAACTTTCGAGTTTCCGTGGCGGTGCGGGATTTTGGGGTGACGCATTAGACACGTGCGATAGTCGAGCGTTGGAAAAAAGGGGAGTCGATTTCGAGGTCCGAACCTCGTTTTACGGCCGATTTACCGAGGGTGCGGGGGTGCGAATAGGGGACGAAACGTGCCATCGAATTGGTCCGATTGTGGTAGAACTGCACCGGGGGCGTCCTCACGGCGCAAGTACTGCTTTCCACTCGAAGAAATGACAAAAATAATGCGGGAGGCCCTACGCCCATTTTTCCGCCAGAAAAGGCCAAAATCCGTGAGCTATAGCACACGGATTGCGGCCAAATTTCGCGTTTTGGGGGCTGCGTGGGATTTTGGACTGGCGTCGTCGGCTTTGGTGGGAGTCGGTCGCGGGAGAAAACGGAATCCAATTCCGAGCTCCGAAACTCGTTTTACGGCCATCTTACCGGCAGCGAACGGGTGCCCAAACGGGTGGGCCCACTCGTCTGATTCAGGCAAAACCGGAGAAAGAAGTGGAAGGTAGGTGTGGATCTCAGTTTTTGGTCCAAGAATACGAAGAAACGGCGAGGACCGTGTGCTCACATTTTGGCCAAATGCTCGCCCGCGGCCAAGGCCAAGCCACGCAGCCACCCCGCGGCCAACGCCATGGCACAGGGCCACGCTCGAGCTCCATATCCTTGCCTCGGGAGCGCGGCCCGAGTGTGTGTTGTGTGTGCGTGAGAGTGTGCGACCTGCCTTGGTCGCGAGCATGTGCTGCATTTCGAGCAAGGCACAGAGCCAGCCCGCGCCCAAGGCCAAGGCCGAGGCACGCAGCCACCCCGTGGCCCAGGCCAAGGCGCGCGTCCAGCCCGCGGCCAAGGCCATGGCACCCAGCCAGCCCGCGGCCAAGGCCATGGCACCCAGCCAGCCCGCGGCCAAGGCCATGGCACCCAGCCAGCCCGCGGCCAAGGCCAAGGCCGTGTGCTGTAGCTCACGGATCTTGGCCAACTTTCGCGTTTCCGGGGCGGTGCGGGATTTTGGGTTGATGCATTAGATACGTTCGACAGTCGAGCGTTGGAAAAGAGGGGAGTCGATTTCGAGGTCCGAACCTCATTTTACGGCTGATTTACCGAGGGTGCGGGGGTGCGAAAAGGGGACGAAACGTGCCCTCGAATTGGTCCGATTGTGGTAGAACTGGGACGGGGGCCTCCTTACGGCGCAAGTACTGCTTTCCGCTCGAAGAAATGACAAAAATGATGCGGGAGGCCCTGCGCCCATTTTTCCACCAGAAAAGGCCAAACTCCGTGAGCTATAGCACACGGATTGTGGCCAAATTTCGTGTTTCGGGGGCAGCATGGGATTTTGGGCTGGCGTCGTCGGGTTTGCTGGGAGTCGGTGGCGGGAGAAAACGGAATCCAATTCCGAGCTCCGAAACTCGTTTTACGGCCATCTTACCGGCAGCGAACGGGTGCCCAAACGGGTGGGCCCACTCATCCGATTCAGGCAAAACCGGAGAAAGAAGTGGAAGGTAGGTGCCATGGCCTTGCCCTTGGCCCGCGGGGTGGCTGGGTGCCATGGCCTTGGCCTTGGCCGTGGGGTGGCTGCGTGCCTAGGCCTTGGCCGCGGGGTGGCTAGGTGCCATGGCCTTGCCCTTGGCCGTGGGGTGGCTGCGTGCCTTGCCTTGGCCGCGGGCTGGCTGCTTGCCTAGGGCATGGCCGCGGGCTGGCTGCGTGCCGAGGAGATGGCCACGGGGTGGCTGCGTGCCTAGGCCTTGGCCGCGGGGTGGCTGCGTGCCTAGGCCTTGGCCGCGTGTTGGCTGCGTGCCTAGGCCTTGGCCGCGGGGTGGCTGGGTGCCATGGCCTTGGCTTTGGCCGCGGGGAGGCTGCGTGCCTTGGCTTTGGCCGCGGGCTGGCTGCGTGCCTTGCTCGACATGCAGCACATGCTCGCGACCAAGGCACGTCGCACACTCTCGCACACACACAACACAAACTTGGACCGCGCTCCCGGGGCAAGGATAGGGAGCTCGAGCGTGGCCCTGTGCCTTGGCCTTGGCCGCGGGGTGGCCGCGTGTCTTGGCCTTGGCCTTGGCCGCAGGCGAGCATTTGGCAAAAATGTGAGCACACGGTCCTCGCGGTTGCTTCGTATTCTTGGACCAAAAGCTGAGATCCACACCTACCTTCCACTTCTTTCTCTGTTTTTTCCTGAATCCGACAAGTTGGCCCACCCGTTTGGGCACCCGTTCTCTGGCGGTACAATGGCCGTAAAACGAGTTTGGGAGCTCGGAATTGGATTCCGTTTCCTCCTGCCACCGACTCCCACCAAACCCGACCACGCCCGCCAAAAATCCCACGCAGCCCCCGAAATGCGAAATTTGGCCGCAATCCGTGTGCTAATGCTCACGGATTTTGGCCTTTTCGGGCAGAAAAATGGGCGCAGGGCCTCCCGCATTATTTTCGCCATTTCTTCGAGAGGAAAACAGTACTAGCACCGTGAGGAGGCCCCGGGCCCAGTTCTACCACAACCGGACCAATTCGCGGGCACGTTTCGTCCCCTTTTCGCACCCCCGCACATTCGGTAAATCAGACGTAAAACGAGGTTCGGGCCTCGGAATCGACTCCCGTCTTCTCCGACGTTCGACTGTCGCACGTATCTAATGCATCACCCGAAAATCCCGCCCGGCCCAGGAAACGCGAAAGTTGGCCAAGATCCGTGAGCTACAGCACACGGCCTTGGCCGCGGGGTGGGTGCGTGCCAAGGCCTTGGCCGCGGGGTGGCTGGGTGCCATGGTCTTGGCCTTGGCCGCGGGCTGGCTGCGTGCCTAGGCCTTGGCCGCGGGGTGGCTGTGTGCCATGGCCTTGGCCTTGGCCGCGGGCTGGCTGCGTGCCTTGCTCGAAATGCAGCACATGCTCGCGACCAAGGCACGTCGCACACTCTCGCGCACACACAACACAAACTTGGGCCGCGCTCCCGGGGTAAGGATAGGGAGCTCGAGCGTGGCCCTGTGCCTGGGCCTTGGCCGCGGTGTGGCCGCGTGCCTTGGCCGCGGGCAAGCATTTGGCCAAAATGTGAGCACACGGTCCTCGCCGTTGCTTCGTATTCTTGGACCAAAAACTGAGATCCACACCTACCTTCCACTTCTTTCTCCGGTTTTGCCTGAATCCGACGAGTTGGCCCACCCGTTTGGGCACCCGTTCTCTGGCAGTAAAATGGCCGTAAAACGAGTGTCGGAGCTCGGAATTGGATTCCGTTTTCTCCCGCCACCGACTCCCACCAAACCCGACCACGCCAGCCAAAAATTCCACGCCGCCCCTGAAACACGAAATTTGGCCGCAATCCGTGTGCTATAGCTCACGGATTTCGGCCTTTTCGGGCGGAAAAATGGGCGCAGGGCCTCCCGCATTATTTTCGCCATTTCTTTGAGCGGAAAACAGTACTATCACCGTGAGGAGGCCCCCGGGCCAGTTCTACCACAACCGGACCAATTCGCGGGCACGTTTCGTCCCCTTTTTGCACCCCCGCACGTTCGGTAAATCGGCCGTAAAACGAGGTTAGGACCTCGGAATCGACTCCCGTCTTCTCCGACGTTCGACTGTCGCACGTATCTAATGCATATCCCCAAAATCCCACACCACCCCGGAAACGCGAAAGTTGGCCAAGATCCGTGAGCTACAGCACACGGCCTTGGCCGCGGGGTGGCGGCGTGCCTAGGCCTTGGCCGCGGCGTGGCTGGGTGCCATGGCCTTGGCCACGGCCACGGGGTGGCTGCGTGCCTTGGCCTTGGCCACGGGGTGGCTGCGTGCATAGGCCTTGGCCGCGGGGTGGCTGGGTGCCATGGCCTTGGCCTTGGCCTAGGGGTGGCTGGGTGCCATGGCCTTGGCCTTGGCCTAGGGGTGGCTGCGTGCCTAGGACTTGGCCGCGGGGTGGCTGCATGCCTTGGCTTTGGGCGCGGGCTGGCTGCGTGCCTTGCTCGAAATGCAGAACATGCTCGCGACCAAGGCACGTCTCACACTCTCGCACACACACAACACACACTTGGACCGCCCTCCCGGGGCATGGATAGGGAGCTCGAGCGTGGCCCTGTCCCTTGGCGTTGGCCGCGGGTGAGCTTTTGGCCAAAATGTGAGGACACGGTCCTCGCCGTTGCTTCGCATTCTTGGACCAAAAACTGAGATCCACACCTACCTTCCACTTCTTTCTCCGGTTTTGCCGGAATCGGACGAGTTGGCCCACCCATTTGGGAACCCGTTCTCTGGCGGTAAAATGGCCGTAAAACGAGTTTCGAAGCTCGGAATTGGATTCCTTTTTCTCCCGCTACCGACTCCCACCAAACCCGACCACGCCAGCCAAAAATTCCACGCCGCCCCCGAAACACAAAATTTGGCCGCAATCCGTGTGCTATAGCTCACGGATTTTGGCCTTTTCGGGCGGAAAAATGTGCGCAGGGCCTCCCGCATTATTTTCACCATTTCTTCAAGAGGAAAACAGTACTAGCACCGTGAGGAGGCCCCCGGCCCAGTTCTACCACAACCGGACCAATTCGCGGGCACGTTTCGTTCCCTTTTTGCACCCCCGCACGTTCGGTAAATCAGACGTAAAACGAGGTTCGGACCTCGGAATCTTCTTCCGTCTTCTCCGATGTTCGACTGTCGCACGTATCTAATGCATCACCCCAAAATCCCACCCCGCCCCGGAAACGCGAAAGTTGGCCAAGGTCCGTGAGCTACAGCACACGGCCTTGGCCGCGGGGTGGCTGCGTGCCTAGGCCTTGGCCGCGGGGGGGCTGGGTGCCATGGCCTTGCCCTTGGCCGCGGGGTGGCTGCGTGCCTTGGCCTTGTCCGCGGGCTGGCTGCGTGCCATGCTCGAAATGCAGCACATGCTCGCGACCAAGGCACGTCGCACACTCTCGCGCACACACAATACACACTTGGGCCGCGCTCCCGGGGCAAGAATAGGGAGCTCGAGCGCGGCCCTGTGCCTTGGCCTTGGCCTTGGCCGCGGGCGAGCATTTTGCCAAAATGTGAGCACACGGTCCTCGCCGTTGCTGGGTGCCTTGGCCTTGGCCACGGGGTGGCTGGGTGCCTTGGTCTTGGCCACGGGGTGGCTGCGTGCCTTGGCCTTGGCCGCGGGGTGGCTGGGTTCCATGGCCTTGGCCTTGGCCGCGGGGTGGCTGGGTGCCATGGCCTTGGCCTTGGCCGCGGGGTGGCTGTGTGCCTTGCTCGAAATGCAGCACATGCTCGCGACCAAGGCACGTCGCACACTCTCGCGCACACACAACACAAACTTGGGCCGCGCTCCCGGGGCAAGGATAGGGAGCTCGAGCGTGGCCCTGTGCCTTGGCCTTGGCCGCGGGGTGGCCGCGTGCCTTGGCCGCGGGCGGGCATTTGGCCAAAATGTGAGCACACGATCCTCGCCGTTGCTTCGTATTCTTGGAACAAAAACTGAGATCCACACCTACCTTCCACTTCTTTCTCCGGTTTTGCCTGAATCCGACGAGTTGGCCCACCCGTTTGGGAACCCGTTCTCTGGTGGTAAAATGGCTGTTAAACGAGTTTCGGAGCTCGAAATTGGATTCCGTTTTCTCCCGCCACCGACTCCCATCAAACCCGACCACGCCAGCCAAAAATCCAACGCCGCCCCCGAAACACGAAATTTTGGGGTGATGTATTAGATACGTGCGACAGTCGAGCGTTGGAAAAGAGGGGAGTCAATTTCGAGGTCCGAACCTCGTTTTACGGCCGATTTACCGAGGGTGCGGGGGTGCGAAAAGGGGACGAAACGTGCCCGCGAATTGGTCCGATTGTGGTAGAACTGGGCCGGGGGCCTCCTCACGGCGCAAGTAATGTTTTCCGCTCGAAGAAATGGCGAAAATAATGCGGGAGGCCGTGCGCCCATTTTTCCCCCGGAAAAGGCCAAAATCCGTGAGCGATAGCACACGGATTGTGGCCAAATTTCGCGTTTCGGGGGCGGCGTGGGATTTTGGGCTGCCATGGTCGGGTTTGGTGGGAGTGGGTGGCGGGAGAAAACGGAATCCAATTCCGAGCTCCGAAACTCTTTTTACGGCCATCTTACCGGCAGCGAACGGGTGCCCAAACGGGTGGGCCCACTCGTCCGATTCAGGCAAAACCGGAGAAAGAAGTGGAAGGTAGGTGTGGATCACAGTTTTTGGTCCAAGAATACGAAGAAACGGCGAGTACCTTGTGCTCACATTTTGGCAAAATGCTCGCCCGTGGCCAACTCCAAGGCACATGCCCACGCTCGAGCTCCCTATCCTTGCCTCGAGAGCGCGGCCGGAGTGTGTGTTGTGTGTGCGTGAGAGTGTGCGACCTGCCTTGGTCGCGAGCATGTGCTGCATTTCGAGCAAGGCACAGAGCCAGCCCGCGGCCAAGGCCAAGGCCGAGGCACGCAGCCACCCCGCGGCCAAGGCCAAGGCACCCAGCCAGCCCGCGGCCAAGGCCAAGGCTATGGCACGCAGCCACCCCGCGGCGAAGGCCGTGTGCTGTAGCTCACGGATCTTGGCCAACTTTCGCGTTTCCGGGGCGGTGCGGGATTTTGGGGTGATGCATTAGATACGTGCGACAGTCGAGCGTTGGAAAATTGGGGAGTCGATTTCGAGGTCCGAACCTCGTTTCACGGCCGATTTACCGAGGGTGTGGGGGTACGAAAAGGGGATGAAACGTGCCCTCGAATTGGTCCGATTGTGGTAGAACTGGGCCGGGGGCCTCCTCACGGCACAAGCACTGGTTTCCGCTCGAAGAAATGGAAAAAATAATGCGGGAGGCCCTGCACCCACTTTTCCGCCAGAAAAGGCCAAAACGAGGTTCGGTCCTCGAAATCGACTCCCCTCTTTTCCAACGCTCGACTGTCGCTTGTCCGTGGGGAGGCTGTGTGCCATGGCCTTGGCCTTGGCCGCGGGGTGGCTGCGTGCGATGGCCTTGGCCTTGGCCTCGGGGTGGTTGTGTGCCAAGGCCTTGGCCGCGGGCTGGCTTCGTGCCTAGGCCTTGGCCGCGGGCTGGCTGGGTGCCATGGCCTTGGCCGCGGGCTGGCCGGGTGCCATGGCCTTGGCCGCGGGATGTACGCGTGCCTTGGCCTTGGCCACGGGGTGGCTGCGTGCCTCGGCCTTGGCCTTGGCCGCGGGCTGGCTCCGTGCCTTGCTCGAAATGCAGCACATGCTCGCGACCAAGGCAGGTCGCACACTCTCACGCACACACAACACACACTCCGGCCGCGCTCCCGAGGCAAGGATAGGGAGCTCGAGCGTGGCCCTGTGCCTTGGCGTTGGCAGCGGGGTGGCTGCGTGGCTTGGCCTTGGACGCGGCCGAGCATTTGGCCAAAATGTGAGCACACGGTCCTCGCCGTTTGTTCGTATTCTTTTACCAAAAACTGAGATCCACACCTACCTTCCACTTCTTTCTCCGGTTTTGCATGAATCGGACGAGTTGGCCCACCCGTTTGGGCACCCGTTCGCTGCCGGTAAGATGGCCGTAAAACGAGTTTCGGAGCTCGGAATTGGATTCCGTTTTCTCCCGCCACCGACTCCCACCAAACCCGACGACGCCAGCCCAAAATCTCACCCCGCCCCCGAAACGCGAAATTTGGCCACAGTCCGTGTGCTATAGCTCACGGATTTTGGCCTTTTCTGGCGGAAAAATGGGAGCAGGGCCTCCCGCATTATTTTTGCCATTTCTTCGAGCGGAAAGCAGTACTTGCGCCTTGAGGAAGCCCCCGGCCCAGTTCTACCACAATCGGACCAATTCGAGGGCACGTTTCGTCCCCTTTTCGCACCCTCGCACCCTCGGTAAATCGGCCTTAAAACGAGGTTCGGACCTCGAAATCGACTCCCCTCTTTTCCGACGTTCGACTGTCGCACGTATCTAATGCATCACCCCAAAATCCCGCACCGCCCCGGAAAGACGAAAGTAGGCCAAGATCTGTGAGCGACAGCACACGGCCTTGGCCTTGGCCGCGGGCTGGCTCCGTGCCTAGGCCTTGGCTGCGGGATGGCTGGGTGCCATGGCCTTGGCCTTGGCCACCGGGTGGCTGTGTGCCAAGGCCTTGGCCGCAGGATGGCTGCGTGCTCAGGCCTTGGCCGTGGGCTGGCTGGGTGCCATGGCCTCGGCCGCGGGGTGGACGCGTCCTAACCCTTGGCCACGGGGTGGATGCGTGCCTCGGGCTTGGCCTTGGCCGCGGGCTGGCTACGTGCCTTTCTCGAAATGCAGGATATGCTCGCGACCAAGGCAGGTCGCACACTCTCACGCACACACAACACACACTCCGGCCGCGCTCCCGAGGCAAGGATAGGGAGCTCGAGCGTTGCCCTGTGCCTTGGCGTTGGCCGCGGGGTGGCTGCAAGGCTTGGCCTTGGCCGCGGGCGAGCATTTGGCCAACATGTGAGCACACGGTGCTCGCCGTTTCTTCCTATTCTTGGACAAAAAACTGAGATCCACACCTACCTTCCACTTCTTTCTCCGGTTTTGCCTGAATCGGACGAGTGGGCCCACCCGTTTGGGCACCCGTTCGCTGCCGGTAAGATGGGCGTAAAACAAGTTTCGGAGCTCGGAATTGGATTCCATTTTCTCCCGCCACCGACTCCCACCAAACCCGACGACGCCAGCCCAAAATCCCACGACGCCCCCGGAACGCGAAATTTGGCCACAATCCGTGTGCTATAGCTCACGGATTTGGGCTTTTTCTGGCGGAAAAATGGGCGCAGGGCCTCCCGCATTCTTTTTGCCATTTCTTTGAGCGGAAAGCAGTACTTGCGCCATGAGGAGGCCCCCGGCCCAGTTCTACCACAATCGGACCAATTCGAGGGCACGTTTCGTCCCCTTTTCGCACCCCCGCACCCTCGGTAAATCGGCCGTAAAACGAGGTTCGGACCTCGAAATCGACTCCACTCTTTTCCCACACTCGACTGTCACATGTATCTAATGCATCACCCCAAAATCCCGCAACGCCCCGCAAACGCGAAAGTTGGCCAAAATCGGTGAGCTACAGCACACGGCCTTGGCTTTGCCCGTGGGGTGGGTGCGTGCCATGGCCTTGGCCTTGGCCGCGGGGTGGCTGCGTGCCATGTCCTTGGCCTTGGCCTCGGGGTGGCTGCGTGCCAAGGCCTTGGCCGTGGGCTGGCTGCGTGCCTAGGCCTTGGCCGCGGGCTGGCTGGGTGCCATGGCCTTGGCCACAGCTTGGACGCGTGCCTTGGCCTTGGCAACTGGGTGGCTGCGTGCCATGGCCTTGGCCTTGGCCTCGGGGTGGCTGCGTGCCAAGGCCTTGGCCGCGGGCTGGCTGCGTGCCATGGCCTTGGCCGCGGGGTTGACGCGTGCCTTGGCCTTGGCCACGGGGTGGCTGCGTGCCTCGGCCTTGGCCTTGGCCGCAGGCTGGCTCCGTGCCTTGCTCGAAATGCAGCACATGCTCACGACCAAGGCAGGTCGCACACTCTCACGCACACACAACACACAGTCGGGCCGCGCTCCCGAGGCAAGGATAGGGAGCTCGAGCTTGGCCCTGTGCCTTGGCGTTGGCCGCGGGTTGGCTGCGTGGCTTGGCCTTGGCCGCGGGCGAGCATTTGGCCAAAATGTGAGCACACGGTCCTCGCTGTTTCTTCGTATTCTTGGACCAAAAACTGAGATCCACACCTACCTCCCACTTCTTTCACCGGTTTTGCCTGAATCGGACGAGTTGGCCAACCCGTTTGGGCACCCGTTCGCTGCCGGTAAGATGGCCGTAAAACGAGTTTCGGAGCTCGGGATTGGATTCCGTTTTCTCCCGCCACCGACTCCCACCAAACCCGACCACGCCAGCCCAAAATCCCACGCCGCCCCCGAAACGCGAAATTTGGCCACAATCCGTGTGCTAAAGCTCACGGATTTTGGCCTTTCCTGGCGGAAAAATGGGCGCAGGGGCTCCCGCATTATTTTTACCATTTCTTCGAGCGGGAAGCAGTACTTGCGCCATGAGCAGGCCCCCGGCCTAGTTCTACCACGGTCGGACCAATTCGACAGCACGTTTCGTCCCCTTTTCGCACCCCCGCACCCACGGTAAATCGGCCGTAAATCGAGGTTCGGACCTCGAAATCGACTCCCCTCTTTTCCCACGCTCGACTGTCGCACTTATCTAATGCATCAACCCAAAATCCCGCACCGCCACGGAAACGCGAAAGTTGGCCAACATCCGTGAGCGACAGCACACGGCCTTGGCCTTGGCCGCGTAGTGGCTGCGTGCCTAGGCCTTCGCCGCGGGGTGGCTGGGTGCCATGGCCTTGGTCTTGGCCACTGGGTGGCTGTGTGCGTAGGCCTTGGCCACGGGGTGGCTGCGTGCCTAGGCCTTGGCCGCGGGCTGGCTGGGTGCCATGGCCTTGGCCGCGGGGTGGACGCGTGCCTAGGCCTTGGCCACGGGGTGGCTGCGTGCCTCGGGCTTGGCCTTGGCCCCGGGCTGGCTACGTGCCTTTCTCGAAATGCAGCATATGCTCGCGACCAAGGCAGGTCGCACACTCTCACGCACACACAACACACACTCCGGCCGCGTTCCCGAGGCAAGGATAGGGCGCTCGAGCGTGGCCCTGTGCCTTGGCGTTGGCCGCGGGGTGGCTGCATGGCTTAGCCTTGGCCGCGGGCGAGCATTTTGCCAAAATGTGAGCACACGGTCCTCGCCGTTTCTTCATATTCTTGGACCAAAAACTGAGATCCACACCTACCTTCCACTTCTTTCTCCGATTTTGCCTGAATCGGAGGAGTGGGCCCACCCGTTTGGGCACCCGTTCGTTGCCGGTAAGATGGACGTAAAACGAGTTCCGGAGCTCGGAATTGGATTCCGTTTTCTCCCGCCACCGACTCCCACCAAACCCGACCACGCCAGCCCAAAATCCCACGCCGCCCCCGAGCGCGGCCCCCCCAAATCGGACGAGTGGCCTCGGGAGCGCGGCCGGACTGTGTGTTGTGTGTGCGTGAGAGTGTGCGACCTGCCTTGGTCGCGAGCATATGCTGCATTTTGAAAAAGGCACGTAGCCAGCCCGCGGCCAGGGCCATGGCCGACGCACGCAGCCACCCCGCGGCCAAGGCCATGGCACCCAGCCAGCCCGCGGCCAAGGCCTAGGCACGCAGCCAGCCCGCGGCCAAGGCCTAGGCACGCAGCCACCCCGCGGCCAAGGCCTTGGGACACAGCCACCCGGTGGCCAAGGCCAAGGTCATGGCACCCACCCACCCCGCACCCAAGGCCTAGGCACGCAGCCACCCCGCGGCCAAGGCCAAGGCCGTGTGCTGTCGCTCACGGATCTTGGCCAACTTTCGCATTTCCGGGGCGGTGCGGGATTTTGGGGTGATGCATTAGATACGTGCGACAGTTGAACGTCGGAAAAGAGGGGAGTCGATTTCGAGGTCTGAACCTCGTTTTACGGCCGATTTACCGAGGCTGCGGGGGTGCGAAAAGGGGACGAAATGTGCCCTCGAATTGGTCCGATTGTGGTAGAATTGGGCCGGGGGCCTCCTCACGGCGCAAGTACTGCTTTCCACCCGAAGAAATGGCGGGAGGCCCTGCGCCCATTTTTCCGCCAGAAAAGGCCAAAATCCGTGAGCTATAGCACATGGATTGTGGCCAAATTTTGCGTTTCGGGGGCGGCGTGGGATTTTGGGATGGCATCGTCGGGTTTGGTGGGAGTCGGTGGCGGGAGAAAACGGAATCCAATTCCGTTTTGGCCAAATTTCGCTCACGGATTTTGAGTTTTGGCCAAATTTCGCGTTTCGGGAGCGCGGCCGGAGTGTGTGTTGTGTGTTCGTGAGAGTGTACGACCTGCCTTGGTCGCGAGCATGTGCTGCATTTCGAGCAAGGCACGGAGCCAGCCCGCGGCCAAGGCCAAGGCCGAGGCACGCAGCCACCCCGTGGCCAAGGCCAAGGCACGCGTCCACCCCGCGGCCAAGGCCATGGCACCCAGCCAGCCTGCGGCCAAGGCCTTGGCACGGAGCCACCCCGAGGCCAAGGCCAAGGGCATGGCACGCCGCCACCCCGCGGTCAAGGCCAAGGCCGTGTGCTGTAGCTCATGGATCTTGGCCAACTTTCGCGTTTCCGGGGCGGTGCGGGATTTTGGGGTGATGCATTAGATACGTCCGACAGTCGAGCGTTGGAAAAGAGGGGAGTCGATTTCGAGTTCCGAACCTCGTTTTACAGCCGATTTACCGAGGGTGCGAGTGTGCGAAAAGGGGACGAAACGTGCCCGTGAATTGGTCCGATTGTGGTAGAACTGGGCCGGGGACCTCCTTACGGTGCAAGTACTGTTTTCCGCTCGAAGAAATGGCGAAAATAATGCGGGAGGCCCTGCGCCCATTTTTCCCCCGGAAAAGGCCAAAATCCGCGAGCTATAGCACACGGATTGTGGCCAAATTTCGCGTTTCAGGGACGGCGTGGGATTTTGGGCTGGCGGGGTCAGGTTTGGTTGGAGTCGGTGGCGGGGGAAAACGGAATCCAATTCCGAGCTCCGAAACTCGTTTTACGGCCATCTTACCGGCAGCGAACGGGTGCCCAAACGGGTGGGCCAACTCGTCCGATTCAGGCAAAAACGGAGAAAGAAGTGGAAGGTAGGTGTGGATCTCAGTTTTTGGTCCAAGAATACGAAGAAACGGCGAGGACCGTGTGCTCACATTTTGGCCAAGTGCTCGCCCGCGGCCAAGGCCAAGCCATGCAGCCACCCCGCGGCCAATGCCAAGGCACAGTGCCACGCTCGAGCTCCCTATCCTTGCCTCGGGAGCGCGGCCGGAGTATGTGCTGTGTCTGCGTGAGAGTGTGCGACCTGCCTTGGTCGCGAGCATATGCTGAATTTCGAGAAAGGCACGTAGCCAGCCCGCGGCCAAGGACAAGGCCGAGGCACGCAGCCACCCCGTGGCCAAGGCCTAGGCACGAGTCCACCCCGCGGCCAAGGCCATGGTACCCAGTCAGCCCGCGGCCAAGGCCTAGGCACGCAGCCACCCCGCGGCTAAGGCCTTGGCACACAGCCACCCGGTGGTCAAGGCCAAGGCCA
>JASUUG010000656.1:0-61551 GCA_030449905.1 Luvunga scandens
GTATGTATTATAATTAGAATTCTATTAAAAATTTAAAATTTAATCCTTACTTAATATTAAAAAATATTCAATTTACTTTAAATAATAAAAAGACAAATAAATTTCTTTTATTTAATTTTATTAAAAGAAAAATTGTCTTAATAATTCTCCCCATTTTCTTATCTGAATATGCGCATCATTCACCGTATCACTTGAGAATTTCGAAATAATATATTGTTTTCTTATCTTCAATGCAAGTAGTCTAAATAGCGGCGACATAAAAATGTACCGACCCATGCATACTTCCTACATCAATTAAAGCAAATCATTTTTTTCCTCTTTTATAATAAAGCACAAATAATTAACTTAGAAGGTGTCTGTAAGTTACAACCGACGTAAAAAGAGTGGGGCTATTGGCACCCCTCTGTTATTCTTTCCAAACCCCTTTTCTATTTATTTCCTCATTAATTCCTAAAATAGCCTTTATTTGTTATTTTTCCTCAAACAGTTTCAACCCCCTTTTAGTTATCTCTCTTTAACGACACCCACTTCAAGTTTCTTTTTTTTTTTATGGTAAAGGCTGTTGATAACAACTCAATATTTTGCATCCCATGCACTTAATTTATTACTAGGTTTCTATTTGTTTTAGTTTTATACTTTTCAGTTTATGACCTTCCATTTCAAAATAAACTACAAAATACACACAAGGTTTAGTTATCTCCTAGTATTCTAATAAGGTTAGTAATTTATGAAAATTTTATAAAATTATCTTTCCTACAAAAATAAATTGTTAAGTGAAAAAAATACTTTATATTAAATGCTCACTCTTTTTATAGTTGACTTTTTTTCAAAAAAAATTGTAAGTTTTAAGAGCTTTATTGGAAAAAGAGTTAGTGAAAAAAATTATATGTGGATTTAATTAGATAAGATTTTACATCTAATACAATTCAAAATGTAAGGTGATAAAATTATAAATATAAACAAGAGGGGTTTTTATAAGAAAATAGAGAGGTGCCAATAGTGTCACTCTAAAAAATACATGGACTCATTAAAGTTATTATTTACATGTTTTTTAATCTACTATAACCTACAGCAACGGTAAGTTAGAAAATCCATTAACTTAACTAATTGACCCGCAATTGACTTTTCACTTTTAAAGTTCAACTTCCAAAGATCGTCATCAATTCCAGAAACATAGGGTTTAATTTCGGAGCAAATAGCATAAGATATTTTTCTTTCCTTTTCCTCATTGACACCATCATTGTGAGTGTCAATATGTGAGTCAACGGCAAGAACCACCAGTAGAACAATAGAACGTGTTCAACAGGACTTGAAAAGTCGTCCCCTGACATTTCTTCCTAATTTCCTGTACTACGCTTAATATTAAAGCTTAGAATGCATATATATATATATATATATTGAGAAAAATATTCCTTGCGCAGACCATAGTAACACCAAACATAGCTTTCAACAAAATTAATCAAAAGTTTACATTGCATTTCTCATTTCTCTAATTAATTAAGCTGATCAATCCCATAATGAGTACTTATCTAGCCGCGGCACTTGTATCGAGGTCGTTGATATGGCGAACTGCAGGGGGCTAATTACTCCTCCTCTTCATTAACCTCGGGGAGGCATCTGATGGGTCGTTATCCCGCCGGGACAATGCGGTATTGGAGTAGTGCTTCATCATCACCACCATCATCATCAGCTCCTCCTGCATTGATCTCCTCTTTGTCCTCCTGCAGACTTATGGCGAACTGCAGGGCTAATTATTCCTCCTCTTCATTAACCTCCGGGAGGCATCTGATGGGTCGTTATCCCGCCGGGACAATGCGGTATTGAGTAGTGCTTCATCATCACCACCATCATCATCAGCTTCCTCCTGCATTGATCTCCTCTTTGTCCTCCTGCAGACTTGCAGGAGGACAGAAGATCAATCAGCGAGTGTCAAATACAAGCCCGTCTGATCATAAGCAAGATGTTAAGAACATTGTTAGCTACTGGGGCATCGCTCCAACTAAGGTTACCAAAGAGGATGGTTCTGCCTGGCGGTGGAATTGCTTCAGGGTATGTGTATATACATATTTACACAAACTCATGAGTAATAATTAATAATATTGCATGTTCTAATTAAGTGGGTAAATTCACTTATGCTACTAGGGTTTGCTATGGATTCTTAGTTGATCCTCGGGTCATTTGAGCCATAGAGATGCGATCTACCACTTTAAAATTATTTTTAGTTAATGAGACTCATCAGTCATCACCTTAGAGCAGGTGTCGCACCAATGTAATAGTGACAAGATATGATTGGGTGGTTTCACTGCGTCAACATGATGATTTGGTAAAATCATTCCATCTAAATTAAAAATTAACGTTTAACGCTGACAAAGAAATGAGAATCATTTAATGGTTTAGTAATGATTAGTTACTATTATATTTATGTGAGTAGAGCTCAAATTCTTCCATATGAATTGTATGGAGTCTATTATTTTTTAAATATTTTAAAGTAGATTTAATTCATTTTGTCCTAAATACCCAGCTAGCATTATATAGATGATTTAGCAAAGACAGAACTAGCAACAAGGGTTTTATCCTATTCTAAATAATAATTTTTTCAACGATTCAAATGATGTGATATTCATCGATTAATAATCAGAATGATCGATGTTATTATTGCAGCCCTGGGAGACCTACAAAGCAGACATATCAATTGACGTCACCAAGCACCACAAGCCAGAAAATTACATGGACAAGTTTGCATACTGGACAGTCCAAGCTCTCAAATTCCCAACCCAATTGTTCTTCCAGAGACGCCACATGTGTCACGCCATGTTGCTCGAGACGGCGGCCGCCGTCCCCGGAATGGTGGGTGGCATGCTCTTGCACTGCAAGTCGCTGAGGAAATTCGAACACAGCGGCGGCTGGATCAAGGCTCTGCTAAAAGAGGCAGAAAATGAGCGTATGCATTTGATGACATTCATAGAATTGGCCAAGCCTCTGTGGTACGAACGAGCCCTGGTGTTTGCTGTGCAAGGCGTGTTTTTTAATGCTTATTTCTTGGCATATCTGGCATCTCCAAAGCTCGCTCACCGCATTGTGGGTTACTTGGAAGAGGAGGCTGTGAATTCTTACACTGAGTTTCTCAAGGACTTGGAGAACGGCAGCTTTGAAAATGCTCCGGCTCCGGCTATTGCTATTGATTATTGGCGTTTGCCTCCTGATTCAACACTTCGTGATGTTGTGGTGGTCATACGAGCCGATGAGGCGCATCATCGGGACATTAATCACTATGCTTCGGTAAGAATCGAACTAAGAGACACCCACGCATTAAAAAAAAAAACTCTATTTGACGGTTCTGTTTGTTTGTTTAAATATTTTTAATTAATAATTTTGGTCGTTTGTGTTGCAGGACATTCAATGTCAAGGTCATGAGCTCAAGGACGCACCTGCTCCGATTGGATATCATTAATTTATATATACCATGCATTCTTGTTGTTGATTAACTAAATAATAAATATGTATTTATTTATTTGATCAGTTTGGAGTGAAAACGCAAGTTAAAGAAATTAAACAATGAGTGTGGCGCAAAAGAGATGATGCATAATTTGTAAAAAAAAAAAATGTTTGTATTAAATTTGTAATGCAAGTGTTTGTATATATTAAAGAAAACAAAAATTTCCTCTCGTACTAGTCCTTAGCAAGCTTGACTTTAGACTTCAATACTTCAAAGTTATAGAACCCACAATTTTTTTTTAATCTTAATAGTAGAATATTCTAAATCATAAGAATCTTTTTTGTGTTGCTAACCCCGTTAACCCCGTGAGACAAAAAATAATATTATTCATTAGTGTTTATGGTGATAATAACCTTCTAAGTCATGATCCACAATGGTATCTTTGCAAATTCTGGGGGGCATTTAGTAGAAGCATTAGAATATGAAGGGTTTATATCAATCCCCTCTAGCTAACTCCGACGGTAAATGAAAATTTTTATTCTACAATTCAATGAACAAGAATAGTGAATAAAATAAATTAGTTGATTACACTAATATTCAATCAATTTTGGAGTGAAATGATGACTACAACTTATTATGATCAACCAAAAACATAATTTGTATGGATTGTTCATTTAATTTATTTTTGTTTTCTGCAAATAGAACAAACAATCAACAAATTAAAAAATGCCAAGATTTGCATGGTCAAAATATTGTAATTTTTGAATTGAATGATGCCTTGAATGTGGAAGATTCAAGATATGCATTCATATACATTCTTTATTGTAGATTAAAATACTATCCTAATTTGAACTTTTATGAGCTTTTAAAAATCTTACATCATGTGTCTTTAAATGATATTGTATGAGTAGAATTTAACTTCTCTAATTTCTTTATTTATTAACTCTTGATTACTCATATATATTTTTATTCAGAAAGAGATCGGATCATGAGAGAATCCTAATTCCTTTATTATTGCCTAGTTTTCAATGTGACGTTAGTCCGATCAATTATTTAATTTAATGGGTACATGAATTATATAAATTATCTTTGTTGTATATTACAGCTATTAATTATTGTAACTGTTTTGGTCAACTGAAATAGGAATTTTGAGATATATGTTATGTTAGATTAAAGGAACTTATCTCTAGCATTAAAGATAACTAAATCAAAACGGTAATTTTTATAACTATACCTCTATTAAATTATAAACTCCTCATAATAATAAATTAATAAATTAATTTAGTCTCAACATTTGTTTTAAAGTATTATAATATATGTGTTTGTGTTTATCTTTTGAAAGGAGTTGATGAACGCTTTTTATTGTATATATAAGAAGATATCCACTGTTATTGTTATCAATAAAAAAGAAAGTCATTAAAATATTGAAGCAAATAACATAAATAGACAATAGTTAAAGGGGCTAAAGAATTTCATTAATAATGCTTCAGCCACCTACTTGCTTTATACTAGAGTAATGATAGACATTTTATTTTTTAATCTTAAATTCTATCTCAAATGATATGTTATTCATTAATTGGTTAAAAATTCTTTACAAGATTCAATTAAATAAAATAATTATATTGTCTTCACCAACCAACTGATAAATACAAAAAAATTAAGGACGTGTAGCACTACTTTTTATACTAACCTTAAACACACTTGTCATTTGTTGACCGATATATTAGTGGTTACAACGAAACCCTTGGTGAGTGGTGTATGTAGAGAAACAAACCAATATAGATGCTGATATAGCGATACATCCACTTGCCACCATGTGATGGTATATTTTTCTTAGAAATAAACTTGTACGCTCGTGAGAGACTCGAGTCGTCAACCCAAAAATGAGATAGAAATCATCACTAATAACTAGTAGAATTCAATTAAATCTTTATAACTGATTAAAAATATACCAATTGAGTAAAATAATCACCAGAGGAAGAAATCCAGACGTTTCAGAGTGAAGGCAAGACACGTTCTTATTTTAAAAAAATAAAAGCCAACTAATTATATGCTATAATATAGATAACCGAATCTTGTTCCCCACGAAACGTCAAAGTACTTGTTGCCCAAGAAAATAAAATTACTAAACGGCCAAATTATTACCAAGCCGTCCCGCCGCCTATTCTGACAATAGCGTCCAGAAACTTCCCTCCAATTTTATTGGTCCAGCCTGTCCACACAATTTGCAGAACCTTTATCACTTAACAAATTTATAAACCCTCCCTTAAACCCTTCGCCTTCATCCCCAAGAAACACCAAAAACAGCCAAAACTCTTAGCAAATTAACAAATCAATATATCTCATTTCGTTTCTTTGATCCTTTAATTCTTAAACATGATGTATCGTGGTGGGGTCCGCTTGTTTTCTACCCTAACCGCACGCGCAGCGTCAACCGAGGCGGCCGTCGGGATCTTGGCCGGTCAAAATAACAAGCATTTATCGACCTTCTTGGCTAGGGCTCCGGTTCTGGGCTTAAGGAACCGGAGCACATTGGCTTTAGGTGCTGAGAAAGAACAACAGCGGGAAGAGAATGTTCAGACGACGGGAGCCGCGTCGGCCGGTGGCAGTGAGAATAAGGATGAGAAGAGGATTGTGAGTTACTGGGGCATGGAGGCTCCTAAAGTGAATAAAGATGATGGCAGTGAATGGAAGTGGACATGCTTTAGGGTATATGCCGATGAATTATCATCATTACTATTATTAATTTCTTTTCTTGGATCTTTATTTTACGTGTGCTTTAAGCAATCATTAATGTGTCTTTGGTGTTGTGTTTATATTACTATAGCCATGGGAGGCTTACGAAGCGGATTTATCAATTGATTTGAAGAAGCACCATGTACCGACGACGTTTTTGGACAAAATGGCTTTTGGACCGTCAAATCACTCAGGTGGCCCACTGATTTGTTCTTCCAGGTATATATTGTTGTTATGTTTTAGATTGATCAGGGAGTGACCGAATAGGGATTTTGGTTCGGGGTAGGGGATAAAATATAGAAACATTAAACATGAAGGGGTTATTCATAATATCTGTGATTACGGGGAAAGTAAATTGATAAACACTAACCAATTTCTTTTTCTTTTTCTGGGAAATGATTAATCGAGGGTGGGATATTTCCACCGATTATTTGTATAAACCCACCCTACTTCTAAAAAGTATTTATAATAAACACATTATTTTTATAAATATAAATAAACATCAATATGTATATAATTAATCAATTAAATCATTCTTATATTATTTTTACTTAATTTTTTTACTATGAAGATTGCTCTAATATGAGTTTTATTTAATTATGTAATCGTTATGGCGATAAAATTACTTAACATGAAGAATAATGTATTCTCGTATCTAATACTTTAAGTATATAATTTTGTTACTTATTATCTAACTTTTTAAATGAAAACTAATAATTTTTAATATTTTACATGTAAATGACATAAATTTAATAGCCTAATAATTTACATGAATATTGACTCATATAGATATAATATTAGTTAAAGGTTAATAATCATGCTAATAAAGTAGAATTGACCATTTAGAAGCAATGAATTTTGTACAAAATAAAAAATGTTGAAGTTGAAGTAAATTTTTTATACTTTTACGTTTTAAGGATAAAATAATCAATTTAAAATTAAGCTGTAGCAATTTTAGTAGTTAAACATAACAAAAAAAAGTCACAAAAAATAAATTAAGAATTTAAGAAAGATTTAATTGACTAACTCCTTAAAATTCTTTTTTATTTAAAATTTTTAAAAGTAATGTGAAAATTTTATAATTATTTTCTAAAAGTGGGATGGATTTACAGAATTTGTGTAGTGAAAATATCACCACCCTTAATCGAATATAATTTTATATTAATGAACAGATAGATGGCCAGTGGTAGGCTTAGGATTTTGGCTTGATGCTTTAAATATAAAAATATTATACTTGATTGAGGCTATGACATAATATCTATAAAATTTAGGGGCCAAATATAAAATTCTCATAGAAATTGACTAAATTTCAGTTGAAGCCCTCAATCATTTCTGAATTTTGGTGAAATTGGTAAAGATTAAGAAGAATTTTTTTTTTAATAATTAATTTGAACAGAGACGATATGGGTGCCGAGCTATGATGCTTGAAACAGTGGCGGCAGTTCCCGGGATGGTGGGAGGGATGCTGTTGCATTGCAAGTCGTTGAGGCGTTTCGAGCACAGCGGTGGTTGGATTAAGGCTTTGTTGGAAGAAGCAGAGAATGAACGTATGCATTTGATGACATTCATGGAGGTAGCAAAGCCTAAATGGTATGAGCGTGCTCTTGTGTTTGCTGTGCAAGGTGTGTTCTTCAATGCTTACTTCTTGGGCTATCTCATTTCACCTAAATTCGGTCATCGGATGGTTGGGTACCTTGAGGAAGAAGCAATCCACTCGTACACTGAGTTTCTCAAGGAGTTGGATAAAGGTAACATTGAGAACGTTCCTGCTCCGGCAATTGCTATTGATTACTGGAGGTTGCCTCCGAACTCAACTCTCAAGGATGTTGTGATGGTTGTAAGAGCAGATGAGGCTCACCACCGCGATGTTAATCACTTTGCATCGGTATGATCATGATTCTCTTTTCAGCTGAACTCTTCGCATGATTCATTTGTTCGGCAGTAACTTTAATACTTGTCTTTTCGAAATGCAGGACATACACTGCCAAGGGCGTCAATTGAGGGAATCTCCAGCTCCACTGGGGTATCACTGATCGGCTGATCGGATGACGAAAGAATCAAAATTCGAATACAACATGAATTTTACTACTAGTAGTAGCAGCGATGCCAATAAATCCCTTTTGAGTACACCAATAGTATTTGTTCGATTTGTAAATGTTTGTGGAGTAACTGAGGTTTGTGGTCCTTTGATGTTTGTTAAGAGTTGAGTCTGTCTAAACATGAATTTGAAGCAGCATATGAATTGTTATTTTTCTATTAAGAGAGGCTTATTATTCCTATGCCATCAAAATTGGTAGATGTATGCGACCAACTGTAAATATTTATTTTGCACCCAATTGTTCATGAGTTTATTATATCCTATGCCATCTCAATTCATAGTTTTTTTATCTTGTCAATTCCCGTTCTATGCATTAGCCCCACACTCACCATCCTGGAGCTAACAAAGCTTGCGCTGGTTACCATTCCATGAAATTGTTGGTTCCTCTAGAACAAACAAATCTATGCTTGTTGAAGTCTTAGAAGGATATTCAGGCATGAACAGGCCACCAAATATATCAAGTTGCACAAGACACTAACAAGTAACATTAAAGTACATTATTATTAGGCTCCGCCGATTGATATTTATATTCTGCCAGCTAAACATTCATTCTTAGTTTATTCAGGTTCAGAACACTTCTTTGACAGTCCAGAATATTTTGTCGAATTTTGCCCGAGCACCTATGGAATTTTTATCACCTCGTACTCGTGGGAAATCGCAAGAGGTGACTGCTTTGAAACTGGCCTTTCTTCAGACCAGAGCTCCAAATTGACTGTTCCTGTTCCCCAGTGGATGAAACACTTGAAAACTTCCTCGACTTTAAATCTATTAACAAGTGCCAGACCTTGGCACTTATCCACAAGCATCCACTCTCCTGAAATCAAAATCACATACAAAACAAATTGATCGTCAATTCTTTTTTAAATGGTGAGGCAAACACAGTCACAACTTGAGTTTGAAAATATCTATCAGCATCACATTTGATTTCAAAAGATCTTTTTTTTTTCCCTCTGAAAACAATTTTAAACAATGATTCACTTGGGAAGCAGTTGGAAGAACAAATGCAGAAACAAATAAAGAATAAAAGGGAAACCAAAATTTTCCTGTTCATCCTTATATGCCTTCGGTATAGCAACTTCCTTAATGGACCTTTTATATTTTGATCTAGTTGACAATGCTATACTTTTTGACATAAAACTAAAATAAAATTGAAAGTATAGAGTACTACCATTAGGCAGAAGGTTTCCTTCATAAAACCGCTCCCAGATTCTGGCCAAATTTCTTGCTTGGACCCATCAATGGAGGTAAATGAGATAAAAGACTCTGTTGGATGCAGAAGGGTGAACATGGGGTGCACTCTCAGGCAAACCAGCCTGCAGTAGAAAGTAGAAGTTGCAGCATTTGTGTAGAGAAACAAGAAAATCATAACGCGCACACAAGTAGTAATGAGCTTTTCATGTTGCGAAAAAGGGTCCAGGAGGCAATTTCTCTTTAATTTTTTTTTAAAGAGAAAAATCCGATACTTGAATTTCCAGAAACAATAATATTACACACATTGAAATATTAAGATAGAAAGATGCTCTCTCACCTCCATTTGTGTAACAATGATATTTCAGTTTGTATACTAATTTTACGTGGTAAATATGGGAGAGTCAGTATCACTCTTAAACCACCAAAAGTATACTAATCTTGTATTCCCACAAATCAGATGAAAGCTTGAGAGTACGACTACAATTGTACATAGCAAAGATATACACATTTAAAATGTTTCATCTTTTGGGAATGAAGTTACATGACATAGATGCTGTTATTATTTCAAGAATAGTTGACTCAGGAGTTGCCCACCAAATCTATTGATCTGGATTGTGGAGGGGTGGATGATCGATTGACATAATGAAAATAGATGTTTCTCTCATATTCTTTCTTTTCATCCTCTTCCTAGTTATTTCTTCCTTCATTCCCTCTACATACTGTCATTTTTTCTATTGTCTCCTTTCCCTTTCTTTATCGAGTACCGACCTACATCACTTAAGACTCTTAGAGCATTATCTAAGTGATACAGAGTTAGTACTTCTCAAATGATAAACCACAGACAGTCCCAAATGATACAGAATTAGCACTGTTAGAAGTGGTTGTGCCAAAAAGAAACAAAAGATAACATAGAATGAAAGAGACCTTGAAAAGCCACCAGAACCAGCCCCAACTTTGCGGGCTAGAATTTTAGAATCAATCTTAAAGATCTTTGAATTATCTTTGGGAATGGCTAACTTCCTCTGCAGAATTAACCCACCACCAATACCACCTTCTAATACTAGAGATTCCTCTTCTCCTCCATGCTGAAGACTCCTCCTACAACAGAAGAAGTGAAGTATAAATAGAAACATAACACAAACAGAAAAAGAAACATTGGGCACGACAAACAGCCACGACAGATTTATATCAGGTGGATAATATTGTAGCATGGGAAAGAAAGAGAGAGCGTAATTTTCTACCACTCCATCTTAAATAAACACATCCTACAGCTATTTGTCAACAATTCAATCAAATGCTTGGCTCTTTGATCTAATAGGTCCCATTCCATCAAGCATTATATCATTATGATTCTTGATTATTTAAATTATGCTTCTTCAAAAGAGGAAATGAAGTTCTGAATGTATTTTGGAAACTCACTCTATGATACTGTATTCTTCAGTACATCCAGCAGACCGGTATTCAGTACCACAATACTCTTCATACCCATTAACTTCAACCCTGCTATGAAGCCACTGTGTTCCTGTCAACATAATAAATTTGGGGTCAAAAGATGAGCAGTTAACATAATGTTTCACAAATTAGAAATACGAATGAATAATTAAATGATTTGGTTGGGCTCCACTGAACTGTAAAATTTCTATCTGTGTGTGGGCACACATATGCATGCACTGGTTTGATTTGTAAAAACACTCTCCCTTGTACATGTCTGAAAACACTCTTTCATGCAATGCTGTCACTTTTGCACAAGAATGTTTATGGTCAATAAGATAATACTAGAAATGAAAGTACATTCTAACATTCTTCAAATAAAAATCTCAAGTAGCCTTGGGCATAAAGCTGATAAAGACATTTAAGCAGCAAACAGCTAACAAATTTTCAAGATATGTTTATAATGGAACAAAGCCAAGTATTCTTTTCCATCTTTGTATTTAAATTATTCAAATTTAGTGAAATGTCTCTTTAAATTATTTGTAAAGAAAACATGTCTAGAGACCCATCATTTTTTTTCCCCTTTGATAATGTAACACCATTGTCTTCATAGGTGTAAAGATTAGAGTAAAAAATGGCAACTTAGGACATCAAGGAGGTAAGATGAGTTCCAGTTTGTCTTGAGATTTAAGACAGTAACCAATGAAGTATACGACATATGTTTGAGATACAACAGCCAGAATAAACTCAACAGGTACTACTTTAACCAAAAGAAAGAGGGAGAGAGACTATTGATATCATCCCACTCAAAAGAAATAAATGATAATGAATTACCTGAAGGAAGGTGTGCCATGGAAATAACTCTACCCCCAATCCAAGGCACAACTTTAACAGCCCAATCACCACTTTTCAGTTCAATAGGAGTCCGTGAAAGTTCTACTCCCTTGTGTTCAGAAGCCTTTTCTGCATCTGAAATTAGCTTAGCACTTTCTGCAAATAAAAAACATCATTAGAACCAACACGACCACTAATACAGATTTTAAAGTTCAGTAGATTAAATTCCTAGCACTTTCAAGTCCTCAACAAAATTTATAGAACTTAAACAAATTATAGAAGATTTCTTCAAATTATTTTCTTGTCTTATAAGAATCGCACATCTGGAACGAGACAATGAAAAATGGCCATGAACATTAAAAATTTACATTTGGAGAGAATTTCATAAATAAATGGTGTTCAGGCCTAGTAATTAAGTTATACAAATACTGTCCAATTTATAAAAATTGCTCTACAAGAAGAAACTGCAAAAAATCTGAAATGTAAGAATTCCTGTAGTTTTAAACTCCAAACTCAAACCATCTGTCAATAAACAACAGACAGGGAACTAAACTATCTGTCAGAAATCTCCAGGAAATGCTTAAAAGCAGTGACTCAGAGCCCATTTGTTAGTTTTACACACGACGCCATAAAATTGCATGAATAATAGTGCAATTTCCAAAGAGACACCTAATCAAACAATACGATTGAAGATATGTGACTGAACAAGGTAATGCAATAAGAACATCAGAATGTTTATGAACATCGCATCCGACTTTGTTGTGTAAATCTACTAAACTGAAGAGGATCGACAAGTAATTTTATCAAAAAAATCTGTCAAGTAATTTTATCAAAAAAATCTAGTTAAGACAATTGAAAAAGAAATCAACAAATAGTGATACTTCCAAGCGATGACTGAACCTCAGACAGCTTGGGGAAGCAGTATTACCCATACGAATCTTGTACTTTTCCTTACTCGCCAATACCAAATTAGACACTTCAGCTTCTGATGGCATTGCAATTTGCAAATCCTCTCCATCCATTCCCCATGTATCAATCTGCTTTGACAAAAGTTCAGTTAATAAAAATCTTTTAAACAGATGCTCTTGAAGGTAAATAACAAAAGCATAGTGTAGGATTTTAATGAATCTTTCTCAGGGAAGAAGACAAACCGCTGCGCCTCCACCAAGTAATATTTTTACAATAAGACGACGTTTTGGCCTTTTCCATAATCCTTCGGATTTGGAAACTCTAATAGTAACCTCTGACATCTGAAGCTCAGCTTCGTAGTGTGTCAGTAGATATTGACCTTCAGTGAATCCATATCCATCACCATCATCTTCAAATAGAACACCTTTTGCTTTGCCTGTAAGAGAAAATAAGCAAGTTACACAGAAGCTAAAGGAAGCAGGATCAAGAGCTTTGAAATAAGGTTGGAAAGGCTATCAAACTTTTAGTCATTTCACAAACTCACATGAAAGCATATTGATGTAGGACAGATAACTGAAAAGAAGAAAACAAAGCGAAGTAGAGTAATATCATCTTAGGCATGATCAAGCTGACAACATTTTCTCAGATTTTTTCTTTAAGATCAGAATTTTGTAGACATGGATCAAAATGTAAGTCACTCAATTATTTCAACAAAATCAACCTTGGCAAAATATCTAAAGAGCAAGTGCATCTGACCAAAAACGACCCACGAAAACTGGCCCAAGATTTCAAGCCCCAGAAGACTGGAAAAAGAACGTGGATCTGGCAAAAGCAAGGAACCAATATCTAGGTTGGCAAAATTAGGCCACGTGTGTAACAAATGGAAGTAATGGTGGGTTGAAGATGACTGATGAATCAAATGAACAGATTGGTTGCCAGCAAAATCATTGGTGCCGTTGGTGATGACATGGAGGTGGTTGATCGCCGGCAAGATCAATGTAGCGGTTTATAGCTCTGGTTTTTCTACATTAATATTTTGCCATGGGGACAAATAGTTTAAAGAAATTGTTGACTTAAAAGCATCAAAACTACCATTTACTCGGTCAAAACCTTCAAATTATAGTAATAAAATATTGCAGGCAACTTAAGCCATCATACAGAATTGCAATCTTGTAGGCAAAAAATCAAATCAGAGATCAGCAGGCAAATAGAATACTTTAGAATATGAACTACATTGGATGATAAACATTTTTGGAAATTCTTAACTTTAAATTAAAAGTTGTTCTACAAAAGTTTAATGTATCAAAATTACCATTCTCATCTAAAGCCACCAGAAGTGTTAAGTCATCAGATGGCTTAGATTCACCAACATGCTGATAGGGAGGACCTAAAGGTAAAATTGATCCACCTCGCAAATATAAAGATGGCAAATCCTGGTATATTACAAAAAGAGCAGAAGGGGGAAAACATCAAAATTCATTAGAAAAGGGGGGAAAAAAGGAAAAAGGAAGCAGACAAGACTTTAAAGGATGCAGTTAATTGTCCAAGAACAGATACCGGATGTGAATCTTCAAAATCAAAACTTTGCCAAATTCCCTTGGGTAGTGCATGCTGCAACTGATCTGACCTCTGATCAGGCAATGTGCTAATTGAGAAGAAATATGGATGTTAGTATAAGCACGATGAGAAGCAAACTACAAAGTCCTCCAACTTAACCCCATTCTTAGCAATGCAGGAGAAGAATGAAACCAGTCAGAATCCAACAGTATTAAGGAATTTAAAAGGGTACAACAACACAAACAAAATCAAGAAAGTAAATAATAATGTGGCATTTTCCAATTTTTTCTTTTCTTATTTGATTTTCTTACTTTCCCCAGTACACAAAAGAAAATATCTTGGTGACACATTATCTTTTTCTTTGATAACAAACTAGAAAGACATATTCAATAAAGACAGAAAGAAGTGGAATTAGAACAATGACATCAAATCAAGAATGGAAATGACTTTGGTTTGATGATTTTGAATAAGATAAGTATATAACTCTCTCACAGAAGGATAATTCTCAGATAAGGGAAAGAAGCAATTGAACATTGTTGCATAAAGAATCAATCACTAAAATCATGCAGTTAGGATTTTGCTGCTTTCGACGGTCAACTTGATATGACAAGTGAGACATAAGAGACCAGCCTATATCTTCAAAAGCATCCCTCCAAAACTATATTGAGAGACTGCATTGCTTTGTATGGAAAGGTCTTAATATTTCAAATATTTAAAAAACTAAATACTGTTGGGCTGCACCCAAAAAAAAAGCACAATTATTAAACTCGAACATTGGTTTAATTGGGGAGGGACAACAGGTCCAAGTTCGGGTCATATTGAACTAAGGTCGGCCAGTGGTTGGCTTACATTCATGTAATATTTACAATGAAGACAACCATGCTGTCAGCAAGAAAATCAAATCACATGTAAAATTCGATAATCATGGTCGAGAAGGAGATTAAAGCATAGAACCAAGATGAAACCAGGAAACTAAGGCATATATATACATATACTATTCTACTGTCAACAAGTATGTCTTCTCTAAGGAAGAGAATAAGAACCTTGCACAAACTAAAACTGGACCCATTAGAAATGAATTTTCAAGTGTCCTCAAGGTGAGATCTTCAGGATCTGCACAAGCAATTTACATTTGTTTCAAAGCCTGTATAAAAGGTAACAAATTTCATAATGCTCCACAAGGAACAAAACCAATACACTCACACAAGGACATACCGGTGAAAAAGGTAGGACTTGCCACCAGAGTGCCAGTTGTATGGGCCATATAAAATAGAGTGTAGATATGAGGTAGAAGGCGATAGCGCCTCTTCAAGGCCAGCCGACAAACTTCTTCACACTAATAAATAGAACTCAAGTTACTTTTAGATACTCAAGTCGACAACGAATAAACTCAAAGAAAACATAACCAATTGTCACAAGAAAAAAAAAACTTTAAATTAAATTGAGTGTTAGAGTAGTTTGTCGCTTTCAATTGTTTATTATAAAAAATTGATAAAAATTTAATACAATTATTGGCTCTTAGACATCAGTTTGCAAAAGCACATCAAGGACAATGTGTATTTTGTTCTTTGTTGTGTTCAGTTCATGTGCCTTGCATTATAGTGGGTGCGTAAGAGAGGTTGAATACTATTTGTTGGGTCCTTCACCTATTAGCTTTACCATAGATCCCAGCATACACAAGTGGTTTGACCTCACAACCTCTTGGTTTTGCCTTGACATCATTCTTCTTGAGGAAAGTAGACATAACTTAAAAAGCTTAGGCAACGTACTATACCATGGTTCTCACCACAATTACTGAGATCTTTTGACTAATCAATGTTTAGTTTATTTGCTTTGATCAAGCATGCATATTCACATGCAACTCCCTTTATTAAGATCAACTAAGCTCTAAATAAATTAAGGTAGTACTTAATAAGCAAACAAAGCGGATTAAATCAGCCGTCACTTAATTAGTTGGTAATATTTTTGCTGCCCATCTGCAGTCTACCCGATCGCCCAGAAATACAACATTTCATAAAATCTGACGTTTCAAGATATTTTCATGCATAACACAAGCTCTCATATGATTTATAACTTTTTATTGTCCTTAAGAGAGGCAATTGATTTGTTTTCCATATATAAAAGGATTGTTTTCAATAAAGTGCTCTATCTGTTATAATTAGCATTTTAACATATGTTTGGGCTTTTTCAGTCATCAATAATAGGAAACAATTTCGTTCTCCATAACCTGCAATACTTCAAAGAATCCACTCATTCAAGTTTGAAACAGGAAAAGGTTATGATAACAATGCTAGAGCAGAACAAAAACCTCTTCCCCAAAAGACCAAGGCTCATGGTCAATAGTGTCTGTTTCAGAGTGCCCCGGCAAAAGGGAACATGGCACCTATACCCATCCACCGTCCGAAAAGTCTAGGTGTTGCATTTCCAGCAAATCCACCAATATCAGGTCCTGCAAGTGGCTGACCACTGAGTCCCTGAATACAAATTAAATCATGTATGAGAACATAGAATAAGTCGGAAAGAAATAAAGAAGAAAACATATGTTGCCTCCAAGTAATTCAGTCCAAAACCAGTGAACCAAGACAAACAGTTCTGCAAAGCCAGCTGTGTGTTAAGATAATGCAGGATGTCTGAATGGAATCCGAGTACAAACTTAAGCAAATATCATTAGGACACGCTGTCTCAAAAGTTAAAACAGAGGCGTGAATTATGTTTTCTGGATGACAGAGTCAGAGCTTAAGATTAACTAACAATAAAGTCATAGAGAAGCAAGATAATGCCCAAAGACTATAGCCAGGCACAAACAATTACCATAAACCTTCATTGATACGATACCAAAATTGATGAAAATGATGCATTAGGGATTGTGGAGCTGATCCACCAAAGTTGGGGGAAAAAAAATTTGAGACACCGCTTAATTATTTGATGCAGGACTGGAGAGGGAAATACGACCTTGTGGTTTATTCCAAGAACTCTATAGATTGAAGATGGTGAAAACTTGCTCAGCATCCAAATTAAACCATCACAAAGCTCTAGAATTCTAGCTAGCGTGAAAATTTCACACCCTAGCTGAAGGAAGAAGATGATTAACAGGGACTGGAGAATTGGTATGATGTGGCAGTCAAAGGTGTTTTGGTTATGAAGAACTAGTATAAGTTGATTGGTAAAAATAAAAAGTCCAAAGAAAGATGGAAAGGAAAAAAAAATTCAATACCTTTATTAGGACGAATGAGAAATTATTTTCTTCTACGAAACAAAGAATCTCATACTAAAAATAAGGGATATACAAAGAATTGAGCAAGTTCACGAAAAAAGAACTCCTAAAAGATCACAAAAATGTTATATACAATTGTAAAGTGATAAGCTTTCCAAATAGAAGCAAAGAATCTTTAGGATTAAATTGTCTCAAAACAAATAAAGCAAACCCAAATTCATAAAATAAATTCAAGACCACCTCCCAAGTTAGATGTATAATGAATTAGAAGATTATGATAAAACAGCTTTGATCTAAATGCTGCCCAGTGGTTGGTTCTACAGTTCTCTGGTTTCAGACAAAGCAAAAGATAACTACTTATACTATTGGAAGAGACCACACACCAAACTTCTTATCCGCATACATCATTCATGCTGCACTTAAGTTTTCCTTATAAAGAAAGTGAAAAGGTGCCCAGAGAGACAAAAGCATCACCTATAGCAGGATGAAAAGGCATAAGTTATTTTAGGGCATAAAGCATTTAGCTCATTAGTGCTTTATGAAAGCAGAAAAATAAACTGAACACTTACCAATTGAAGTACCATGGATATACTCATATGAAGGTGCTCCCAATTTGAAATGTTATCTCCTGTCCACGTGGCAGCATATCTTTGACTACCAGTAAATCCAGCTCTGGTGAGAACAAAAGGACGCTTATTTTTATCAGCTAACTTCATGCCTTCATATGTTGATCTTGCCATTAGCATGCCATAAACCTAGGTTTGGCAACCCATGTTAATAACAGCCATCATGAGAATAACCATTCACCACTTTGCCAGCAAAATAGCGTAATCAAAGAGATATCAAAAGAGATTACATGTAAGAAAAAAGCTACCAGACTAGGGTTGAAAAACTATACATTGTGATAGTACGAGTGATTTTGACAACCTCCAATTTCATCATCCCCTCTGTGGATGTTGCTCTCAGGCATTGTCTTTGTTACAGACTGAAATAAAGAAAGTAGTAAGACCACATACAAATAAAAGAATATGCACATCCATAGGAATAAATTTAAGAATAACCTTAAAGACAGCTGGCTCGTTCATATCATTCCATATACCATCAACTCCATTAGAAATGAAATCCTTAACTAAAGAGGCCCACCATGAACGAACTTTTGATTGTGTGTAATCAGGGAAAACACAAGGCCCAGGCCACACCTCCCCTGAAATAAGGACATTGGTAAATTTAACACCTCAAAAAATTAATTTAAAGAATCAATTTCATCAAACAAAGAAAACTACCAATAAAGGGCATCCCATCCGCTTTCTGAATCCAGACGTCAATTTTAGAGCCACTATCATACACAAAATAACCATCTTCATGTTTAATTCCTGGATCAAGCATCCAGATTGCTTTGAAACCATTAAGGTGCAGATCCTTTGCCAAAGATTTGGGATCTGGGAAACGCTCCTAAAAGAAATCAATATAATTCACTCCCCATGTCGACGATGATATCGTTATAATATACAGCTACATAATAGCAACGCCTTGGCAGGGAACATGTCCTTATAACAAAAATATATAGTGTGGATATTTTTAGCTCAAAAAGCTTGTCCATAACCAAGTGTTTGCCCTAGCAGATCCTAGGCCAGCAAATTAATGAAGGGACCATTTTTCTTCCTTCTCTACTAACCTTCATGAGAGGAATTAGTTTGAGATATTGTTAATATTACTGCATCTTGAGTGCATTGAAATGAAACTGAAGTTCTAGCAAGTACTCTACTTAATCAATTTTTGGAAGTCTAAACAAACTAATGGAACTCCTTCTCTTCGTTGATATTTGCTTTTGACTGCTTTAATGGATGTTGATTTAATTTCAAATTATAAGTATATTAACGTTGCAATAGACATATCATCCACAAATATCATTAAGAAAGAACATGCCTTGTCAAAAGTGAAACAACGAAATCCATCCATGTAATCGATATCCATCCATATAACATCACAGGGTATACCTTTCTCGCGAAATGTCCTGCCAATCTGAATATATGATGGGTTAATAACCAGAAAAACACAAAATAAAATGTATAATAGAAGGATCTAGAAAGCAAAATGGCGAACAAACTTCAGGAATGACAATTCTTCAGAATTTTGTTATTCTTCCAAAAATGAAGCAAATCAGAAACAAAAATTCATTGGGAAAAAGAGAAAGTACCTCACGAACTCTCTTATCAGAATCATAACTCCAGCGGCATTGGTGGTAGCCTAAGGACCATTTTGGTGGCATAAACACAGTCCCTAATAAGAAAAATCAACAATTACAAAGTATGAATCCAAGCCATATGGCAATGTGTTTGTGGACAGCTTTTTCACATTTTTAAACCCATAAACGTATATTACAATTAGAAGTTTCTTTTCTTTAAAGAAGAATAAATTAAATAAAAAAATGTGAAGATGATAAATTAAAAATAAAAAGATCCAAGAAGCTCTTGAAACACTAATCTAACAGCTAAAATGCAGCTCCTGCGAAGAAATGAAGGTGGACAAGTAAGCAAAATTACATAACTTTTCATTATTTCCATCATTGCTCTGTTTAACTGGAGGTCTCTATCTATTTCATTAATTATAAATCACTGACTCAAACAATGAAACAAGCTCATACCAGATCATTGTAAGTCACGAAAGTATATTAATGGGAGTTTGGTTATGTTTTTCAAATAGATTTTATGTTTCCAAACAAAAAAAGCATAACGTTACTAGGAATGGTGTCTTCTAGAAATCAATTTGTATAAAAAATGAATATTCCAAATTATAACTAGAATTTGGAAATTTATGAAAATGAATCAACTTCAAAAGATAAATAATAACATCAACAATAAAATGAAAATCTCATTTTCAAAAATAAACTATGTTCTCTCAATTTTATTTTTACAAAACAATTATAGCAGTCACTAACAAAAGCATTTTTTGACGAGTAAACAGCATTTGAAGAACATCAATTGTCATTTTCATAAGTAGGCTTGAGAACTGTTTTTTAAAATGATATGAAACACACTTTTAGTCACTCCATCCATTAAGCTTGATAAAAGAAGGATTGCCTTATTTTTTTTTTTAATATTAGGATTACTCGTCTTATTGTATTATATATGTATGTATGTGTGTATGTGTGTATGTGTGTATGTGTGTATGTGTGTATGTGTGTATGTGTGTTTGTGTGTCTCTATGTGTGTGTGTGCGTGCGCGCGTGCGTGTGTGTGTAGATACGCACCTCAATGAAATACACAATTCAACTCATGCATCAGTCAAGGAAGAGATGAAAGAAAAATAAATGCCCTTTAAACCACAAAATAGAAAGGAACATATTATACGTGTTATGCTTCCTGATTCAACATGAAAATCATGAAAGAGCGAACTGTGACAGAGGAAGTTATCTTGGCATCATAAAAACTTGACAAGGACATGGAGCACTTGAAGAAGAGAAAGCTTGGTCTAGGAGATTACCAACTGCATGAGAAAGAGAAACCAGAACAGCAGCAGGAGAAGTGAAAGGACCAAATGTAATAACAGGATATTGGGATGGAGCAACAAACTGTATTGTTGATTCTTTCCTCAGATCAATCTGCAGGAGAATAAATACAGAGGACTGTTAGAATAGATCAATGCGGGTTACCGCAAAAGTTCATAATAGGTTAACTTTTTACTCAACAGTAGCATTTTAACCTCCAACACCCCACCCCAACCCGCTCCCTCTCTCATTTCGGTGCCTATTTAATTAAAGGGTAAATGCAATCAAGCTCCTGAAGTCCTAGTCTGAAATCAAGCCGCTTCACATTCTTTGCATGTTTCTCATTTAACTCGTTACAATCCATCAATTTCCTCAACTGACAAACAATATAATGCTGAATAAACCAATTAATCAATCTAAGAAATAAAATACAGCAGAAAGAACAAAAGTAAGTTTTGGAAATTAGAAGTAAATATGAGAGTCACTATGGGCTATTTTTGAGAGAAATCTGAAGTATATTCGCTTCAGTCCAACCATGGCCATGTGTGAAGACAGAGAAAAAGACATTGGAGCTGCTTGATTTTAGGCCAAGAGTCAAGGAGTTGAATGATATTTACCCTTTAATTAATGAGATTCCAAGCACAAAACAAGCACACAATGGACCAAAAAACAACTCAAAAGCAAGACATCATGAATTTTAATGTCATGTTAAAACAATATTACAATTCAAACATTTAAGCTCACAAGAGAAAAACCCAACAGTAATACTTAAACAAGTTTAAGTTCACAAGAAAGCCACACCTCACATCGCCGTGTTGTGTCAGCAAGAACCCCCAGTGCCTCACCATTCGGAAGAACAGCAAGCACCCAAGGATGTGACTGATACAAGGACGTTGTTCCAGTACCATAGCCCCACGCATCCGTGTTCCATGTAAAAATCTACAGGAAAAAAAGATAATCACGTTCTAGTTGAACAAGTAAAGGCTCACTGGACATCATATCCAAAAATAGATAAACAGGAACTCACTCTCTTTCCCGTCCGCTCTAGCTGACCACTAACTTCCCCAGTTCCATACAACGAGGTACCAGCAGGAAGCTAAAATCAGAAGCAAATGCCATCAACAGGGAAAAAAAAGCATTACTAATGAAATTAAGAAAATGCAATGTACGCAGAGAGTGAACCTCAAGTTTGACTATCTGTTGACCGCGGACACATTGATAAGTTGGGGTATATAAAGGGCGCATGTGAGTCGAGATTGGCGTGTCCCTATCCTTTCCATCCACAAAGGAGAGACTCGGATACGCTGCTTGACGATCACTCGCCGAACAATCGAAACGGAAAACTCCTTCCTCTAAAACCGGTTCAAAAACCATGTCACCCGAAACCACGTCCAACGAAGCGATCGCCTCCGCCGCCATTCCGATTCTAGATGCCGATCTCTTTCTGCGTGTGAAAGATTTAAATAATAATTGAAAATGCAAATCAATCAAATGAATGAATGAATGAACTAATGGTAACCTGATAGAGCTAAAGAGATGAGATGTTGGTTTCGTGTCTGAGGTGGTCAAAGCAAAGAGGCTTCGACGATCAAATTCGTTCAATTTGGAATTGGAAGAAGAAGATGAAGAGGCAGTAAAATCATGTTTCACTGTTGTTGTTAAAATCCCAACAGCCGTGCCAGTGACTCTAGCACTACTGTAGCAGGTTAGTGATTCTATCATTTTGATTTATTGGTCTTTCTTTTTAATATTATTTTAATTATTTAATTAATTAGTTAAGTAATTAATAGGATAAAGGTTGAATTTAATAGGCTTAGAAGGTATCGATCGATTCACCGGACGCGTGGCACGGGCATGGCGTGCACATACAGCGAAGTGATGGAGTCCAAAATCCAATTGATGATGAACAGGAAAAGCGCTGGTTCCGATTCTGGAGAATTTCAATCAAACAGAACAAGCACGGGATTGTGTGCTGGGTGATTTGGTTGGCGAGGAATCATCTGACGTGTTCGAAAATTTTCTCACGAGTGAAAGTTCAGACAGCAACCATTTTGCTACATTTTCAAAACGTTTGTGTCGTTTATTTATTGGTCACATAGTAATAAATTTCTTTTACTAAATTGAAGATAGGTGAGCTCATTTTTTTTTCTTTTCTTCTATATATGTATATATAAAATTTAAATTCAGAAATATATTCTCATTGATATTTATTAGTAAAATTCTGATAAGATACAACTATAATAACTCCTTACCATATAATTTAGTAGTAAACACATGTCATTGGATTATATAGAGATTAGATAGTGTTAAAAATAAACAAGAGATTTGAATTTTTTAGCGAAACTTTACTTCAACTCGTTCTAAATTAAAAAAAAATATAAGAAATCAAACCAATTCAATATTATAGATGCAAATCTATCGAAACAAGTGAAACCAAACAAAATTCATAATCATTGAAAACTGTTAAAAAAGTTAAGTGAAAATTTTGGGGGTGGCCACTAAATTCACACAACAATAACTTATACCTCATTTGTTGAGTAAATTGCGAAAAAAAATGGGGAAAGGAACATGAGAAAGAAAATAAGAAAAATAAATCAATAACTAAGAATTAGAGAGTAATTTTATAATTTTTAATAGGTTAATTCTTTGCAAAAATGAGGAGTTTAATTGGTTAATTTTGATAAAAATGAGGAGTTTAGTTGTTTAATTTTGATAAACCTTCAGTTAAATTTTGACTTTTAATAAACACTAGGGAATTATCCGAAAATTACCCTAATAAAATTGAAAAAAAGTATAAAGAAAACTACTTAAAACGACGGCGTGTCTGCAGAGATTATTCCCCAAAAACCCACTCAGCAGCGCACCGTCGTGTAATTAAATTTTCCCAACAAGGCGCGGGGTGGAGGCAGACAAAATATCAACTGCTAAGCACACTTCTGAATGCTCTGCATGAAATAGCATACTCAGTAGTTATTTATTATTTTTTTCCCAGTAGAAAATGCAATAAAGCAAAAGCCATATCTAGAGTATGAATGGGTGCTAATGTAATTCAAGTTATGGTTTTTGGGCAAACTCTTTGCTGTTCCACCCCTTTCCTTGACTTCCCAATTATTTGCAGTGAAACAAAACTGAAATACCAGCGAAGAAAGGTTAGAGTTAGCTTTTAGGAAAAGCCTACACATTTTGAACAGGCAATGAATGTTTACTTTTTTTCTTTTTTTTTTTTTAAAAAAAAGATTAAGGTTTCAGGCTTGTACATTTTTGTCTGCGGTCCACTGATTCCTGGAATTTTTTAGGTAGTTTTCAAGTAGTTATATTGCAATGAATTTAAGCATTTTGTTCTCGTTAAAAGATTTTGTTATTTAAAAAAAAAAGAAAGAAAAAAATTATTAGTTTTGGCTACATTGATTTTACTGGCCAACTTGGTACAGCGAGATATGAATCCCGTGTACACTCACTTAAACAAATATGATGTCTTTCTCCTCATTCTTTCTTTTTAATCCACTTCGTCATTCTTCTATTATGGCTATGGATCCCTGTTTCTTTCCATTTTCTTTGGTATATGTTAGGTGGATGAATTCCATTATTCTTTCTTTCTAAAATATGATTATTTTCATTAATTTTGGTGTAAGGAAATTTTAGTAAGTTTAATTTAAAATTGTAAATAAGGAGGGTACCATGTAAGTTATTGGTAGACTTTCCACTTTTGTTCATCCTCTTGTTCATCTTCTTCTTTCTCCTACAAACTTAAACCCAACAAGAAAAGTTAAGCTGAATATAACACAAGATATCAGGAAGTTACAGAATACAAGACAGCCAATTATTGCATTCGATCGACAACTAATACCAAAAGGAAGAAACGAGACAATAAAACTAGAAAAAAACCTGCATACCAGTCTCTAGCTATGAAGAATAAAGCGGTATCAAGAAATTGCTTTGTGATTGATGCGGCATGCCAATAAATATTTGGGGAAGTAGGCTAGAGTATTTCGTTCTTCTTGGCATGGGAAAATCTGTTAACGAATAGGCTTTAACTCTTTACAATCAGGAAACATGCATGATTTGTTAAGATGTTTATTCAATTTAAGGTCGAACTGAAGTGATTAGGTAGCTGGATGGGAATTTATGCGTGGCAACTCACTTATTTAATTCTAGAGCTTGTACAATTCTTGTGATGTGGTTCATCATTTTAAACTATAATTTTTGCAAAGAGTTGTTGAGTCAGTAATTAGAAGCGTTCTGTTAGTACTGCCATTATATTTTTTTTACTAGATGGGTAGGGAAGTTAAATTCTATGACTTATTTATTTTTTTTCTTCTGTCCAAGTTGATGTGTATTATTACCATTATCATAATTTCAAAACAAACAATGTGTCTATAGTAGAGTGCAAGTGAAAACGTTGATTTAATTTTTTGTGAGCATTAGATAAGAGTTGAGTGAACATATAAATCCAATTCTCTCGGTCCCCAAACTCGTATGATCTACTTTTGATATTTTGTGAATTGTAGCATAATTTGCACTTATGGACTGAATAGATTCTTTTATATGGTAATAGAATGTTCTTGCTTAGTTGTCTCACCTATTTTACTTTCTACTTTCAGAATTATGCAGGCGGTAAAGTTATGCTTGGAAAGTGCGAACAGGTTAGTCCAGATTCCTTATGTTTTTGAAAGCCATTATGGTCATTTGATTGGAAATGAGAAGGGCTCAAGGGTCAAAGCTGAAGTGGTTTAAATGGGACTGATTTGGGGGTTGACCTTGACCCTTGCATGACATAATTGATGTAAATGTTAAAAGTACTAATTAGGAATATCATTGATCATTGCAAATAAAGTGACACTAAACAGAATTACTTAAATCCAAAAGTACTCTTAAAAATTACTTTAGATTCACCACACTTGCAGGTGTATACAAAGTCACTAGTCTTTCTTGTTCTGCCATTCTGTTACCTCGAAAGCGCTAAACAAATTTGCATATGATATTTGCAATGTCAAGTGCTACTAGGTATTTCGTCATCTCTCGATTTATATTTGGTAGTCATGGCATCAGTTGAGCGAGAGAGAAAAGCATCGGTTGGTTCGGTGACATTGACCTTAGAGTAGATCTCCAAAAAAAATAACAAATGCTAACGACTGTAGTTGGTTTTAAAACACCCAGGATGGGTTGTTGACTCTTGATACCTGGACTGATTCTGTTTTCTGGGTGACCAGATTAGGCGGCGTCAGTTTCTAAAACCTAGCACATGCAATTACGTTGGTTTGTTGCAAGTCCATTATTTGATTACCGATGGCCTTTATATCATATAATGTATCAGTTTTTCCTGGAGTTGATGAAGGTTCCACGTGTAGAATCCAAGTTACGTGTATTTTCATTTAGAATTTCCTTCTCTATGCAGGTATTTTTCCTGAAATTTTGTATCTATTATTGCATTGCTGTTTTTATAGACAGTTTTTGGTACTTACTGTTTTGATTTTGTTAAGGTTGATGATCTGAGACATAATCTGAATACCATTAAATTTCTGCATCGTAAATGTCTTACTTATATTTAAGGTAAAAGAATCCGTGAAACTGCGCCAGATAATGCAGACAATTCTCACATTGTGAAATGCCTTGAATCAAGGAACTGCACGAGGTAGGATTTGTTGGTGTTAAAATTAAATCATTTACAATTTTGCTGCAATTGGCATTAGTGCCTCTTTAACTTCTGTTATTGTCGTTTGTGTTTTACAGGATCTGCTGTGGGGTTCAAATTAGACAGTCTTCTCAAATTATCTGATACTCGTGCCAGAAACAATAAAATGACTTTAATGCATTATTTGTGCAAGGTATAATTCCTGAACTTTAAAGTTTCAACCATATATCTGTATCAGGTTGAAACCTTTGGTAGTCCAATTTGCCTACTTTTGGTGTCCGTGTTTATTTTTATTTTGTTATTGGCCTTAGTGAATGATGTCAGGATTAGTTATTGTCCTGGAAATTCTAGCCTATTTCTGTTTAATGTTAGTCTGATGTTTTCAAAATCTAACAAAATAGGTTAGTTGGTGCTTGATTTTCAATATTGGCCAATGTCGAGTTTGTTAGATTTGACATGCTTTCTTAGCAAATGTATTGATTGATAATAAATTAATACACTAGAATCCAAGCTCAAATCCGACTCCACTCAACATTTTAGTCTGTTCTCTTATTTGCACTCAGGTACAAATATATAAAACTATTTAGTGAAATTAATGAAAACATTTCATTTAGTACTAAATGATCAATTGGGATAATTACATTCTCTACTTGAAACTTTATCCAGACTGCATATTAACTCTCAAATTTCTTTGAGAATGCTCTTTTATTTCATTTTTATGCTTTGGAGAATATGTGCACTTTTGATTTGGTCAATGATGAAACTGTGTTCAGTTGCATAGTTTGAATTTTGATTTAGTGGTATTCTAATCTTTTATTGAGATTGAAGTACGTAGGTAGTTTGTCTAAAGTGTTTGGTTGTTTGAGTATTTAGTATTGAACTAAGATTCTTTCAATTGTTTTTTCTAGATGTGTTGTTTGTTTGGTTTTTGCCATCTATTTTTACTGCTGTGTTATTATCTTTTTCTTTTCATGTCTTTGTTGTGTTTGTTGTCAGTTGTTTTAATATTCCTTTCATGGTTATCATGTCTCCCCATTTGTGAATTTGAAGTAAGATGGGTATTCATGTGATGCCTTATTGTCCTCCTCCTTTTCATTAGCTTCTTGCTGAGAAAATGCTAGAGTTGCTTGATTTTGACGAGGATCTTGTTCATTCGGAAGCTGCCTCAAAGTTGTGCTTCATCATCTTCTTTTCCCCTTTTGTTGTTATGATTAAATTGTTGTATTGTAGCTCCTCTTGCTCAAAGAATCCTCGTTGTTCCCACTGCATTTTAATTGAATGATAGATTCAAGTAAAAGCTCTGGCTGAAGAAATGAAAGCTGTAAGTAAAGGTCTTGAAAAGATTGAGCAAGAACTAACGGCTTCAGAAAATGATGGTGCTATTTCTTTGGGCTTCCAAAAGGTGAGTAATGATAATGCTACTTTTTTACTTGATTGAAGAATCTTATCTAGAAGAATAGTCAAATGTATAAACTAAATAATTTATAAATCAAAGAGAGAATCTATTCCTTTAAGATAACAGCTTATTTAGATTTGTTCAAACACTGCTTAAAGCCTCTCTTGCAGTAGTCATATATATTTGCACAGGAAATTCATTTTCTGGTGTTTCATTGAGAGTTTTGTTATCCAAACTATGGGGTGGACATTGTTGCGGTACAAAGAACCATTTTCTTTTTCTAATTGATTATTTATTAACTCTTTCCTAGGATACCAGTAGTGTTGTTACTTGTGGCACGAGCTTTCTTGTTTACATTTTGCTGGGTTTGCTAGGTACCTGCGGACAACCTACTTTTGGGTTTAATGGTTTCTTGACATAGCTAGCTGAAAAGGTTAACTTAGTTGTGTTTGTTAGCAGGATACGCACGCGCACGCACACACACAAGTATACACCCTACAGAGCAAAATATTTGGTGAATATGACATTTCTACCCTCTTTCCTGAATTTATTTGAAAAGAAAAAGTTACTTCATTTTCAAGTGACTGGACCAACTGCTCTGTGGATTGAAAATTGTGCGTAATTACATGCATTGTTTGTTTTGTCACACAATAAAAAATGTCCAATTCTTTTTTCGTACTTTTTGTTGTGAATATTGCTAAGCGGGCATAAAGCATCTGACCTTCTGTGAGTTTCGGGTGCTGGCCATTTTTCGATCAGCCATGGGCAACTGTCACAGAGAAAAGTGCCAAAGAATATGATTTTTTATTTCTTTTTTAATGTCTGACAAACTATACAATACAGGGGCATAAATTTCCATAATATATCATACTAGAGGTGGTTTAATATTGTCACTTAATGTGTAATAAATTTTTTGACGTAAATTTCACAAAAGGGAGACAAATTTTGTATCCAAATGTTACGCTTGAAGATAAATATTCTTTTTCCAGTTTTGTTTCCCAACATGATCAAGTTGATTCTGAGCCAATTTGACCTAGGTACCTCAGTGCCTACTTTTGAAAAACTAAAGTTCTAATCTTTTGACATTTTAGGTTTATGGGTCAAAGTGAAAAACATTAGGGACCTTAGACTTTAACCTTCCATACATGGGTGGTGTCTTTTGCCACAATGTTAAACCACATGTGCATTTTCTCTTGGTTTACAACTTACATGCTAATCTTTTCTATCTCTCAAGTATATAGCTTACACAATAATATGGATAACCAATGTATACTTGAGGTGTATTGTTATTCGTTAGTAGTTACACTTTGTAGAGGGCATTCACTTTCTATGCCAAACTTGCCATGCAAGTTTGTGTCAAGTCACATGCCAAACTTGCTGTGCACATGAAAATATGAAGTTTTTTTTTCCAGGCGTTGAAGAATTTCCTTGACCCTGCTGAAGCTGAAGTGAGGTCACTTATCTCTTTATATTTTGAAGTGGTGAGCCTGTAAGCTCTCAGTTCTTTATAGAACAAATGTGCAATCACATACTGGCTTTCATTCTATTAATGTACTGTCTTGCAGGGGAGAAATGCAAATTCAGTGTCCCAGTACTTTGGGGAGGATCTAACTCGTTGTCCCTTTGAGCAAGGTCTGATAATTTCATTATTCGGTTTGCTTAATGTACTTTTAATATTTGCTTTTTGACACCGTAAGATGTGCAAAGGGGGCTCCCAATTGGTTGAGGGCTTGGGATCTGGTGCTTAGTTGTATTAAGGTCTCCCGTTGAATTCTTTTGGTGAGCTTAAAACTTCCATCCTTTAATGTCTCATGGGTTGAGGTTGGGGCATCTGACTGATCACCAGAGTAGGGCCTGGCTGGGGTGGACCAATGATTCGAGTCGGTGCAGGAGTCTAGGTTATCAAAAAAAAAAAAAAATACTCCCCTGCGACAAACCTCTCATTGCTTGGATGTTTTCTTCTACACCTTATAAAAAATAATAGGGAATTAAAATACTTAAAAAGGCAAAGAACAAATATTGTCGGTCTGTTTAATTGCTTGGGTGTTGCAGCCTCTATAGAAGAGATATTTTATCTCTAAATTTATTTTGATCAAATGCTATACGTGTTCTCACCAGTTGGTGATCTTCAATGGATTATGGTTGCAGTGACGGAAATTTTGGTCGTTTTTGTGAAGCTGTTCAAGAAATCATGAGAGGAGAACAAAAGACAGGCTGATGCAGAGAAGAAGGAACTTGAGAAAGAAGCCATGAAGGAACAGGCAGCAGCTAATTCATCTGCAAAGATTGATATTGTCAAGTCACAGCTTAATTTTCAAATCCAGAAGTAGACTCTTAATCAGCATCAAAGGATATCTTGATACATTGGGTATATATATACCCACAGGCGAGGTGGAGGGAGGATTTATTTTGTCGACTGTATTCCCAAAATTGTGGGCTGACCTCATGTTGTTAGAGGTGATTTATACATAGTTCACTCTTCAACTAGAAATAGAGTGTTGATGTTGTCACCATGTGTAAGACGTTATTTTAGAAATTTTAAAATTTTAAAAGTTTATTGTTTTAAGACTTTTTATTTTAATTTGAGTCAATTATGGTATATGTCTTATTCTTTTATTTTCATAATAATTGTGATTTAGTTTTTCATTTTAAGTTAACACAAGGAAAATATATTTTATTTTCATTATAATTGTGATTTGGTTTACCTTTTTAAGTTAACTTAGGGAAGTGAGTTTCCTTTATTATAAATAGAGAGTTCTTGTAATTATTTTGAAAACTTCATATTTAATTATTCAATAAACTCCTCTTTTATAATTTCCTTTTGGATTATCTATCAAAATCTCTCTTGTAGAGTTATTTGGATTATAGTGTCATCTAATCACGCTTCAGTTAGGACGTCACTTAATCGTGTTGGTTTAATCCAATACTATAAATATATCTAGTATTTTCTATCCTATCAATTTTCGCTTCCGCTATGCCTTGCCTAATCACACCACTTTTATGTTGCTTGTGCTAGGGTGATGCTTCTTCAGTGTAGGGCTCCAGCGTCTATTCTACTGTAGGGAGTCTGGTAATTTCAAGGCTAAGTTCACTTCAAATTTGACATTGGTGCTCGAAAGTCATGTATTCCGTCAGCCAGAATTAGGTTTGAAGTTGTATATAGTATATAGACTGAAAATGCTTTCAACTTAGAAGACCGCTTTACATCCCAATCCCCATCTTTCAATTTTGCAGTGAAGGCTGTGATCGTAATTTAAGTTTCCACAATTAATTATGGTTTATGAATGAGCAGTGTAGATTTTCTAGGTATGACTAGGTCATACAATGACAAACTTGTAGAGGGGGCATAAAGCCGAACCGGATCAGTTTTAATATGTTATAAGGTTTCTTAAACCGATTTTGTTGTGTTCCCAACCAACTGATTTTTACCGGTTAGGCTGAAATTAATATGATTTTTTTTTCTTTTCTGATTCTCTCAATTAATTCAAAGTATCAAATCAAATATTTTTAATGGCTGCTAAAAAAAATTAAAATAGAAGTCATCAGTTAAATACTCGTGATTATTGTGACGATGACGGTGTGGTGAGATTTCACATTAGCTGTACTTGCTAATGTAGCATTTAGGCATTGCATTGCTCAAAATCGGGACTCCTTCGAAACGTGTAGTTTGTTGATTAGTTGTTAATTACGATCACATTATAATTTAGCAAAATAGGAGAAAGAAAGTTAAAAAAAAAAACAGTGATCAAATGTGGATGGAGCTTTGATATGTTCCCATCTGATTTTTGGAATTTAATTTTGTATTTACCTTGAAATGTATTATATAATGTTGGAGCAGCGTTTGACGGTATAGGTTAAAAGAAGCGAATAAGTTAGAATTGTTTCATGCTTATGGAATTTACCATTTTACTTTCATTTTCATTATAAGTTTTAATATGTTAGAATTGAGGTTGGGGCATCTGATTTTTTGTTATAAAAGCATCACATTTCCGCTTATTTGCTTTCATTCTTGGTTGGATGATTGGTTTGCTGGCAAATGAGAGACTTGACAAATTGGGTTTGCATATATGCATACATAGATAATGTTTCTTCGAATATCCGTTGTGTTTTTTCGAATACAATGTTTGGCTGTTACTTAACATACTTTAGTCTGTTGAGGAATTGTTATTTTATAAATTTTAAATTTTGTTAATTTATCTGGTGTCCAACGATTTTTCAATTGCTTGCTTGTAAACTATAGGGCTTTCAGAAATATTATGAACTTTTGGCCTATTCTCACTTCTTTTGAAATACATTGAGAAATTATTTGCTTATGGAATTTACCATTTTACTTTTACGTCAAGAGAATATTCAATTTGGTTATTTTGTTGAGACATTAAAAAATAATGCATGAAGTACATATATATATATATATATATATATATATATATATATGTATGTATGTATTTTAATTTTATTTAACTAAACTATAATATAATTTCCTTGCATTCATGTAAGTGGGCCCTAACCTACTATATGCGCCGATGTGAGTGGGAATGTGGGATTCCAATTTATTATATGTGTAGATTCAAATGTTAGGTTAAAATTTGTAACTAAAATCAAGAAATTTGAAGCAATAAGTCTAAGAGCAAAACCAGTTTCATCCTTTCATAAATGCATTATTTATTACTTACATTTCTACTAAATTTATAATTACATGTTTCATTCGAGCAAAAAATTAATAAAAAAAGCTAAACGCTTTCTGGTTATATAATTTTGTAACCCTTTTCATCACTGCCCCTGTCCACCAAATCCGTTATCTTCATCAGTTCTATAAATTGAGTCTTCACCATTGGCATCATCAACATCGTATAGATCCTCATCACTGCCTCTCTTCTTTGATTCTATTCTGTCAAAAGCTTGAAAACAATCTTCATCAAATTCAATAACCGAATGAAATTAATTGGCATATTTGGTTTAAAAAAATGAAATGAAAGGAAAGGAGAGGAAAAGGGGAAAAGAGAAAGGAATAAGCAAAGAAGAGTTGATTATAAAAGGAATAAGGGAAAAAAAGAGTCAAAATGAACATAAAATTGAGACTGACTTTTTTATTCTGTCATTTTCTCTTCTCTTCGCCCTTTTTCATTCCTTTATTCTCTCATTTACTCCTGATAAACATACGTTCATTAGACAAAACTTACTTAAATGCAGCTTACTATTAATTCACTTCAAAGCATGAGTGACAATGACATGTGCTTAACGGCTTAATGCCATGCATTCACTTCTTGATGGACTTTTGGCCAATCTTGCTATATGATTAATGAATTGATAAGGTAAATGCTTGGGGAATGAAATTAAGCGACCAGATGCCCTCTAAATAAAGGGAGAGCTGATGGTTGGAGGGTTACTTGGAGGTATTCATGATATCAAGATAAGACAAGGTTTGACTAGGAATTAGTCCTTATGACCATGAACGAACCAGCTCAACCAAGAAATCATTGTGGTCGTAAGCGTACCACCTCGACCAGAGGGTCAATGGGGTGATTGCAAGCAGGAAACCTCAAGTAGAATGATTAAGTTTGCAATAGAGAGCCGCCTACGAGTTCATATGACTGGTCATTTGACCAAACAAATCCTTATCTCAAACATACCAAACATTCTGGTCATAAGCAATTCTAAAATTATAGGCAACAACAATCACCAGCACGTGTATCTTCCGAGAAAAGCGGACATGATGAAATCTTATTCTTCTTTGGTAGCAGACTCCTATTTCTATTTGGCAATAAACTCTAATTCGGTAATAAACTCATATCCTCTTACAATAAGGAAATGGCCCAAAACAGGAAAAAAGGAGAAAGGATCAAAGGTTGGAGGTAGATTATAAAAGGGGAGGGAGTATGGAGGTAAAATGGGAGAAAAAAATATCTCTCCCTCTCTCTCTCATTGGCCCCTAGTCTTTTTCTTTCGAATTAAATTGCCTATAAGGTTATTGAGGGCTGATCTGAGTTTTTATAAGAGAAAGAGCCTAATTACTAACTTGAGCGTCAAAGGGTTTTCGCTAGAAAAACTTTCGACGCCCTCTAACTGTTGGTTGTGAGTGCAGACCTCTTGGTCATGGTCACTGTGAGTGCAAACTTCCTGATTGTGGTTGAGGCAATTCCTACAGCACACGAAATTGAAGGGCATGAGAAGCATTTTTGTAGGGTTAAAGTCTTTACCAAATTTTTGCATCAATATTTTGGCGCCATTTGTGGGGAACTAAATGAAAAGCTATTACCATTCGATTGCTTAGATAAAAAACTACTACGAGATAAGTTTAGGAGTGAGTGGATCATGAGAGGTCGACCAGGGAGCCATTGAGTCAGCAACGCTAAGGGAGATGGCGATAGAAGCAAAGGAAAAGACAATACAAGAATAGATGGAACAAATGGAGAAGTAGGTGGAAACCCTCACATCGATTTTGCATGAATTGAGAGAAGACCAGAAGAGGACTGAAAGGACTGTATCCCTTGATGATAAGGATATCTCGAAATCGTTTACTGGTGCAATTCGGGAAAATCAAAGTCCCATAGCTAATGATGGTGGATCAATCACTGAGGAAAGGGAACTGAGGCAGCATCTATATGACGTTGAGCACGAGCATGATCAAACGTCTCTTCAGGATCCTGTCGTGCTGTTGAATTAACAGTAGAGGTGCGGAGGTTGACCCAAGTCCTTGATCAGATATAAGGCCATAGTAGGGTGCCGAACTAGAGGATTATGCTGGATGAAGAGTATCTCCTATAAGCCGAGATCATGAACACAGTCATCCCATGAGACTTTTATTTTTTTGACCTTAAATACATAGGAAAAAACAACCCTTTGGTCGATATCGAACATTTTAAAAATATGACTATGGTGCAGGGTTTGACATAGGCTCAAAGGTGTCGAGCATTCCTGCTAACCCTTGAGGAACGAGCCAGGGACTAGTATCAGAAGCTACCCCGATGAGGCATTACTAGCTTCGAGCAGATGTGCCAACAATTCGCCAAGTAGTTCTGTGGGGTAGTCGCACTAGATGATGACATGATAGAACTCCTGGGCATCAAGTAAGAAGAAAACGAGATCCTCAGGGAATTTTTAAAAGGATATTATAGAGCAGTACTCGACTTAGGGGCCTAAAATCACCAATAAGCTTTGAAGGGACTGATGAAGGGAGTAAGAATTGGGCTATTGTGGTACAACCTAAGGAATCCCACTGTGCAATCTTACACCATGGAATACAAGCAAGCCAAAAGGGATGTTGAGATCGATGAGGGAACAAAAAAAGGTGGAGGGCAAAAAAAAGAACAAAAGGCACATAAAGGTGGAGGGCCTGTAAAGCAGAAAGACAGCTCATTTGCGAGTAGAGGTGCGAACAGTTGTGAATTCTCCTGCTAGACCCGTCAGAGGCTAACGCCCTACAGGCCAAGCAGAAGCAACCTGAGCAAATTGTTGAGCAGGGATCATTGGAGGGAAGTTAACCATCCACACCCCCCATCATATCCCTTCGACCATACACCATATACAAGTTACTAGGTAAGATAGGTCAAATCCACCACCATGTATCGCGGGTAACGATAATTTCTCTAGGGACAAAACTATGCAGGCGATCGACCAGGGATCGTCGTATAGGCATTATACACCTCTGAAGGTCCCGGTTGTGGAATTATACCACACTATAAAGAGTTGTGGCTTATTATACCCTCCTGAATCGATAATAACATCGGCCAACAAGCAGGATAAAAGTAGATTTTGCTATTTCCATGGCACTCATGGGCACACCACGGTTCAATGTTGTGATCTTAAGAACCAAGTGGAAGATCTGGCAAGAAATAGGTACTTAGATGAATTCATTGAGGGAATCCACCCTGCACCCAATTCGCTTAGCAAAACGGAGAGCGAATGCGAAGAGATTAGCGGTGAGCTACCTATCGTGATGGTTATTGCACGAGGTCCAACTCTAGCTAGAGATTCGAACAGAGCTAAGAAAAACTATTCCAAATATAGGATGACGAGTAAGGAGGTTCTTTTTAACTTGCTTGCAGCAAAGCGAGCAAGAACGAGGCAAGTGCAAATAATATGGATTGATGATTAAGAAGAAAGTGTATTATATCTTCATGAGGATGCCTTAATGATAAAAGCAAACATTGCGGGAAAAGAACTTAATAGGATATTGGTGGACTTAAGCAGCTCCGTAGATGTTATATTTAAATTAACCTTGGACGACATGAGAATATCAGACTTACGACTTAAGCGCAACAACACATTTTTAAAAGGATTTGGGGGTGGAAGATTGAGTCCTCTTGGTATGCTGGAACTTTCAATCACGATAAGGTCCACCCTATTTGAAAAGACGATGATGCTAGATTTTTTTGTGATTGACAAGCAGAGCCCTTACCAAGTTATTGTGGGAAGACCCTTTTTAAGGATTAACAGGGCAGTGATGTCGAATCAATATCTAGCCTTTAAGTATCGTGTAAATGGCATCGTAGAGGTGGTGAAAGACGACTAGAGAGTCGCTCGAGGGTGCTATGCATCTGATGCAAAAAAGTTAATGCAAATCACTTCCTCGGATACGAGAGGAGAATAAAAGAAGGAAAGACTCTAAAGATCGGGTCGAAGATTGAGGGGGAGTTTAAATGGGAGCTAGTCTGTAGTTTATGAGCGCATATAGATGTGTTTTCCTGGTCGCACGAAGACATGGCAGAGATTGACCCAAAGATTGCTTGGCACTGGTTAGCAATATAGAAAGGTGCTCAACCAGTAAAGCAAAAAAGAAGGTGCTTCTACTAGGAGAAATATAAGGCCATTACTACCGAGGTGGAGAAACTCTTAAGAGAAGGTTTCATTAGGGAGGCAAACTATCTAGAATTCGTATCCAATGTGGTTGTGAAAAAGGCCAATGGCAATTGAAGGATGTGCGTTGATTTTACCAACCTCAACAAGGTCTACCTAAAAGATAATTTTCCTCTCCTAAAGATCAACCAGCTGGTTAACTCTACCGTGGGGCACGACTTGCTCAGCTTTATGGACGCTTTCTCAGAATACAATCAGAATACAATCAAATCCCCATACTGGAGAAGGACGAGGAGCATATAACTTTCATCACTAACCAAGGTTTGTTTTGTTACAAAGTAATGCCATTCGGTCTCAAGAATGCAAGCGCAATATATTAGAGGCTAGTAAACAAGATTTTTAAGCTTTTACTCGGACGTACGATGGAGGTGTATGTAGATGACATGATCACTAAATAAAAAATTCCAGCAAAGCATATAAAGCATTTGGAAGAGATGTTTTAATTATTAAGGGAGTGCAAGATGAAGCTGAATCCGGAGAAGTGCGTTTTTGGAGTTAGCTTGAGAAAATTCTTATGGTTCATGGTTAGCCACATGGGGATTGAGGCTAATCTAGAGAAGATATGAGTTGTGGTAGAAATAAGGTTGTCTAGCAATCTAAAGGAAATATAAAGCTTAAAAGGAAAGTTGGCAGCATTGAGTCGATTTGTGTCCGAAGCAACTGACAAGTGCCATCTTTTCTTCCAAGTCATAAAGAAAGGAAAGAAGACACAGTGGACCACCGAGTACGAGGAGGCTTTCCAAAAATTAAAGGAGTATTTGCTATGAGCTCCCCTATTGTCAACACCACAAGCAGGTGACGTACTGTATTTGTACTTGGCTGTATCCAGACATACTACGAGCTCGGTGTTAGTGCTTGTAGAGACAGGGGTTTAATACCCAGTGTATTACACGAGCAGGGCCTTGCTCGAGGCAGAGACCCAATACCCAACGATGGAAAAATGGGCTCTAACTCTAGTAATTACTACTTGAAAACTAAGACTCTATTTTCAAGTGTTCCCAGTCATTGTAGTAACAGACCAACTGGTACAACAAACGCTTCACAAGCTAGAGACTTCTAGGTGGCTGGTGAAATAGTCGATAGAGCTATACGAGTTTGGCATAAGTTACCAACCTCAAGCGGCAATCAAAGCTCAAGCAGTTGCAGATTTCATTGTCTAATTCATAGGGGATGAGGAGGAAAGTAACTCGCCTCCCGTAAGGACAATTGAGGATGAAAGCCAAGTCTGGTAGGTAACAGTTGATGGACGTTCTACTGAGTATGAAGCTGGAGTTGGGGTAGTTCTAAAGAGCCTAGAAGAGGAAGAAATTTCCTATCCAGTGTGGCTGAAGTTTAAAGCCACGAACAATCAAGGAGCATATGAAGCCTTTATAATAGGATTAAGGTTGGCTTAAGCAATCGGTGCCAGAAAGGTGAGGGTTCATACGGACTCTTAATTAGTAGCCAACCATATTGAAGAAAAATTCTAACCTAAAGATGAAAAAATGGAGCAATACTTAAAGAAAACCAGACAGACGATTGCAATATTTGAAAGGTTCGATATCGAGCAAATTCCACAAAGAGGAAATTACAGAGCAGATATTCTTGCTCCAATGGTCGTTACAACTAATGCAAGAATGCCCAAAGCAGTATTATGAGAGATAAGGACTTAGGCTTGTATCGACGAAGAGCAAGAGGTGATGCAGATGGACATGAGAAATTCATGGATGGTCCTGATCATCTCGTATCTTCGAGATGGGGTCTTACCAACAGAAAAAAAAGTGTGCACAGAAACTTAAATGTCAGGCATCCAGATACAAGCTAATTGACGGGGTGTTGTATTGGCGGGGCTACACTTTACCACTTTTGAGATGTTTAAACGAAGAGGAGGCTGATTATGTATTAAGAGAAGTGCATGAAGAGATCTGTGGAAACCATTCAGGGGGATAATCTTTGGCTTTCAAGGCCTTAAGGCGAGGGTATTTTTAGTTGACATTACACTAGGATGCCTAAGAGAAGACAAGGAGCTGTAAAAACTGCAAGGCTTTTGCCAATATCCTAACGCAATTGCCAAAAATGTTAACCACAATGTTGTCGCCATGGCCATTTGCTCAGTGGGGAATTGATTTGATAGGGCCACTGTCAAAGGGGCGAGGAGCAGCCATACATGTTATTTTGCGCTATAGACTACTTTACCAAGTGGGTGGAGCTCGAGGCCTTCAACATAATTATGGAGAAAAGAACAATCGACTTTGCATGGAGTAATCTCATGTGTAGATAAGGAATTCCTTATTCGTTCATAATAGATAATGATCGGCAATTTGACAACCACAATTTTAGAAGTTTTTGCCAAAACATGGGAATAGAATTGAAGTTCTGCTCTCCAACTCACCCCAAAGCTAACGAGTAGGTGGAAGCAGCCAATAAAACAATAAAGAGGTTGTTGAAGATGTGATTGAGAGATAATAAAGGAGCTTGGGTGGACGAGCTGTCGGGCATTTTGTTGGCGTACAAGACTACCCAGAAGACCGCCATGGAGGAGACCCTATTTGTCTTAGCTTTTGGCCATGAGGCAGTAGTACCAGCATAAATTGAGATGCCAACATACCGAACTGAACATTTCGGCGAGAGTGAGAATGATAAGTAAATTTGCTTAAATCTAAATTTATTGGCAGAGAGGAGAGAACTTGCAGCAGAAAGGGCAGCTGCTTATCAATAAAGGGTAACCCGCTACTACAACAGAATGTGCGAGTGAGGTGATAACTCTATGAAATGAGAGTTATTAATAGCATTTTTGAACTTAAATCAAGATTACTTATAGAATAAATGATGCGTTTTAGTTGCATTTTAGTTTAATTTTGCATATTTATCTATTTTTAGTTATTTGTAATAAATTAGGTTATTTTGGAATAAATTATATGTGGTTAGATTATGTGTTTACATTGTAGGCAACTGGAAGTGCAAATTCAAAGAAGAAATGATTTGCAATGGGCTTGGAAAAATGAGGAAGGAAATTGTCTGTAGAAAAGTATAAACTAATATGAAATAGTGAATTGCTATAGCAATCTTAGAACAACAGAGGAGAAAAATTTGCGCGAATCTAAGAAAAAATCTGCGATTTACAATTTTCAAATATGGAAGATGCGTGCCCTAGGAGTCCAATTGCCCTAGTTTTCAATTATAAAAGGAAGCACACACAAAAGAAAAAAAAAAAGAGCCGTCAACCATAAGAAATAATAAGAAAATAGTAGGAGAAGAAGAAATGCTAAGCTTAAACAAGAAGATTGTTGGCGTGAAGAAGAAGAAATCTAGTATCTAGAAGGGACAACCCGCCTTTATCTCTTTTCTCTTTGTTTTCTTTGATTCATGATGATATATATGATGGCTGAATCGATTTTAGTTTATGTTTTGTTAAGAATCATGAACGAATTTTGTTTGTGGTTGAGTGAATGACAATCTTAATAGTTATTTGACTTAAATTATTGTGTTGATGCATAATTGCTATAGCATTTTATTTTGATAGCACTTAATTTCATTCACTATTTTGGTTGACCACCTATTTAGTGATACAAGTTAAGAGAGAGCCACAAAATGGCTTATTTTAGTGAAAAATATCAGAGCAATACTTGGTTTTAGATTAGGTTTCTCAAGCTGGGGTAACTCAATTTGAATAGGGCTATGCTTAATTTAAAACTAGTGATGAGGATAATTAGGATGCACTTTGTAGGGTAATTAAGAACCTTGATCGCATAATGTTATATCTTGCGTGATTTATCAACTAGTCATTGTTAGGTTGTATATAGATATAAGAAATCCAACAAGCAACAGCTGATGATGCATTAGGATTCTACCTAGTGTTGCAGTAATTGTTGCAGCAATGGTACTGTAACAGAAAAAAGAGTCAATACTATTAAGTGAGTTAATTCACTCAACTATATCAGTTTTAGTGATTACATCCTTGTGTGGACGTGTTGATTTATTTTAGTGCACTTATTTTCTATCATTTAGATTTCTTAGTTTAATGTAGTTGTTAAAAAGAATTTGATTTAATTGAAATTGCACCACAATTACTTGCTGCAATAATTTTTATAGCATCAATTCCTGTAGAGACGATACTTGAATACTTATCACTTTATTATTTCTTGTGTACACTTACGCACTGACACCTATATATTAAGAAATCACCTAACATGAGGTAGTTTAGAGTTGGGGACTGGGTGCTCAGAAGTGTAAACCAAAGTATCAGGGACCCATGCCAGGGAGCTTTCAGTCCTAACTGGGAGGGACCATACAGAGTCATGCAAGTGACCGGACCAAGAGCTTATAAGCTTGCTCATGCGGATGGACACTAGGCGAAGCGGTCGTGGAACGCAGAACACCTCAAGAAACATTTCCAGTAAGAGTTTTTTTTTTTTTTTCATTCAAGTAGATGTTTTATGTTATTTAAAATATTGATTTACTTTGGTACAAATTGCGAACAAGGGTCAATATGAATTTTAGTGTTTTTCTTTTTCATCCATCATGTTATAAAGATTTTTAATGGCAAAAAAAGACCTAAAGTTTCAAAGTTTGCTTGAGGCAAGACATGTCAGAATTTACCAAATTTCTACTTAGCTAAGTAAAAGCGAGCAGACGATATTATAAAGATTTTTAAGGGCTAAAAAAAACCTAAAGTCTCAAAGCTTGCTCGAGGCGAGACAGGTCAGAATTTGCTAAATTCCTGCTTATCTATGTGAAAGCGAGCAGATGATTTTATGAAGGTTAAAAAAAAAAAAGACCTAAATGTCTTAATGCTTGGTTGGGGTGAGACACAGGTCAAAATTTAACAGATCCTGCTTGGATAATTGCGAACGAGCATGTTATCTAATATTATGAAAAATGTTCTAAAGTCAAAAAGACCTTAAGCCTCTAAGCCTGCTCGAGTAACGACACAAAGTCAGAATGTGCTAGATTTTGTTCAACTAATTGTAAGCGAGCAGGTGGTTTGCTATTAGAAGTAGGCATGGAAGTCTTGAAATCTCAAAAATTGCTCACTCAGTGAAAGGTGGGTAAACGGTCCATTGTCGAAAATTTTCTAAAGCATAGGGGGCTAAAGAACAGATAGCCTGTTGGGGTAATACTTTATAGTTTCTAGTCTTGATTCATTTCACTCTCAACAACAGAAACTGAGGAACTGGTGTTTAGAGAATGAAATTGGGTGACCAGATACTCTCTAAATAAAGGGAGAGCCAATGGTTGGAGGGCTTTTTGGAGATATTCATGATACCAAGAGCAGACAAGGTTTGATTAGGAAGTAGTCCTTATGACCATGAACGGACTAACTCGACCAAAAAATCGTTGTGGTCGTAAGCGTACCACCTCGACCCGAGGGTCAATGGGGTGATTGCGAGCAAGAAATTTCAAGTAACGTTAGGTATAGGGTATAGGCTAAAAGAAGCAATAAATAAGTTATAGAATTATTTTACATTTTGTTTTAAAAATAAATTAATTTATTCACGTGTTTCGAAGTTCAAGTCCTACTAAACTAAATACACCAGCTAAACTTATTTTATTAAACCAAACACTAATGTATTGTTCATTTATTTTTTTTTAAAAAAAACATATATGATACACTTAATTGTTTAAAATATATTATTTTATTAGGTTATTTTTAGCCGACACGTTGAACTTATTAGAAAAGAAAAAGAATATTATTAAAAAAGAAAAAAAAACATATATGATACTCTTAATTGTTTGAAATCTATTATTTTATTAGGTTTTTTTTAGCCGACACATTGAACTTATTAAAAAAGAAAAAGAATATTATTAAAAAAGAAAAAATATATATATATATATATATATGATACTCTTAATTGTTTGAAACCTATTTTTTATTGGGTTAGTTTTAGCCGACATGTTGAACTTATTGAAAAAGAAAAAAAAATTCCAATTCCAACGGTTTTGGCCCCCAGTGGGACTGGAGAGTAGGGCCCCACACCAAAGCACCCCCGGCATCCTATACGCCCGCCCGCGCTTCTAGAAAACTTATTTATTCAACTGCAAGATCTGAACACCTTAATTAACCTGCAAATCCTAATTAATCATACATCATGAAGAAGAAAGAGAAGCATCAAAGCCAAAACCAAAACTCAGCATCATCGCCGCCTTGGCAAGACCTAAACCCTTATCTGCTATCAATGATATTTGCACGTTTGAGTCTCCAAGACCAGTTATCCGGCCCTGCTTATGTGTGCCGTGCATGGCTCTCAGCAACCCTCTTCAGTCTCTTCCACAACTCCGTTCTCGACCTTAGCCTGATCGACAAGCTAAGGGGCAGACGCCAGCTTTTGAGATTCACCCTTCTTCTCAAACAAGCTCTTGATACCTACGACGGTTGGGTTGCTATCTATTTTCCTCGTAAATTTGTCTTCGGATACTTTGCTACCGCTTACATTGCGGAGAAAACTCCTAATGTTGCATCCCTTTTCTTGTTTTCTGATCTCGCTGTTAGCTCTATGGTTTTGCCGTTCTGCGTGTCGTTCATGTATTGGAAGAATCTTAGGGTTTTTCATGCGAGGGTGATTAATCCTGAAGCGGGTTTCGCTGTTTTGACTCAACTGGCTGATTTCTGTGGGAATCTTGTGGAGCTTGGTGTTCATGGGAGAATTACAGAGAGGCAAGTTGTATGTATTGTTGAAGGCTTCCCTAGACTTCAAGTGTTGGATTTATCCGGGTCTTGTTTGTATAGCACAACCTTGGGGATTCTCTTGGAAAGGGGATCCAAGTACCTGAAACAGCTTAATATATTGCACTGCATGATTCTGGATGATGACGATGGGAAAGACATAAGTGATAGACATTACTGGTTAGTAAGAACGTGGAGGAGAGAAATGCTTGCCAAAGCTTCTAATAATCTTAAGAATCTCAAGATGTTTATGCATTGCCTGGAAAAGGATATGATATCTTGTGCTAAATGCAGAGATGTTAAGTTGAAATATAATAAGAACTAAGCAAAATAGAGCATTTGATGATGACAGGTCATTGTTGTTCTCCTCACTGCTATATTGTACATACATATGCATGAATACGATGTACTAATAATATTAGGTACGTAATCAGCAGAAGACCGCTAAATTTAAAGAATACAAAATCAAAATTGTCAGAAAAAAAATTTCTATTCTATAGAAACCAAAATACAACAAAAACTACTAAAACAATGCAAACAAGGAAAGAGCATTGAGCATTGAGAAACAGGCGTCAATTGCAGCAGCAACTTCTTTCAACTCCAACCCATAAATAAGCCTCATTGAAGGGTATTATATGGTCACAGCCAAATCTAAGTGCAAGGGGGCCACAGCTTGATTCATGACATGTGAAACTGTTGAATTTGTATGACTGAAATGGGAGGAAGTATGATCAGTACACTCAATCATTAGCCTTCATTTAAGCATTGCAGCAACCAACTTTCTTAACAGCTGAGACATCATCCTTCCCTCCAACATTAATCGTTTGTCCCTTGGGCAAGGCTGCATGATCAACCCCATATCGAGTGCTTTTCGGCTAACAACATGATAAGTTTGAGTTAGCACTTCCGTGAATGCATTTTCAAGTTTCAACATTCATGGACTCGAGAGCTGATGTCTCCATAAAGAATGTGTTTTCCCTTTCCGCAAAGGCTTTAGCATCTTCTGTAGAAACTGCACGCAAGTGAGGCAAGTCAGCCTTGTTACCCACAAGCATATGTCAGGGTTAATTACAATAAAATATTATTGTAATTAAAATTTATAATTATTATTATAATAATAAGTTGTTATTATTATTTATTAAAATATTATTATAGTTAAAATTTAATAATTTTATTATTATTTATTAATTTCATTATTTTATTATTTATTAAAATATTATTATAATTAGAATTTATTTATTTATTATCATCATCATCACCAATTGACAATAATTAACAAATGGTATTTTAGTAAATTATGATAGTTCATTTTAAACACATCAATGGAAATGAATCTTATTTCGATTCCGATTTTTTCAGCCTAAGTGGATAACTTATTTTGATTCCAATTCCAACCTATTCCGATTACTGATTAGTAAAATGCAACATAAGATTCCTTCAATTGGTTTTTCTGGATGTGTTGTTTGTTTGGTTTTTACTGCTGTGTTATTATCTTTTTCTTTTCATGTCTTTGTTGTGTTTGTTGTTAGTTGTTTTAACATTCCTTTCATGGTTATCATGTCTCCCCATTTGTGAATTTGGAGTAAGATGGGTATTCATGTAATGCCTTATTGTCTCCTCCTTTTCATTAGCTTCTTGCTGAGAAAATGTAAGAGTTGCTTGATTTTGACGAGGATCTTGTTCATTTGGAAGCTGCCTCAAAGGTGTGCTTCATCATCTTCTTTTCCCCTTTTGTTGTTATGATTAAATTGTTATATTGTAGCTCCTCTTGCTCAAAGAATCCTTGTTGTTCCCACTGACTTTTCATTGAATGATAGATTCAATTAAAAGCTATGGTTGAAGAAACACGCGCACGCACAAGCGTACAGCCTACAGAGTAAAACACTTGAGGTTCGTTTGACACACTACATTGTATTATACTGTATTATATTATTTTAATATTAATATATTATATTATACTGTATTGTATTAGTACTGTATTAAAATAATTTTGTACAACGTTTGGTGCTACATTGTATTGTATTAATTCTCAATTATTTCATGTTTGGTGTTGCACTGTATTTTATTAATTTTTTTTATTTAAATTATATATTTAAAAATAATATTTATTAAGTTTTTACTTATTTATTAGAAAGTATATTAATTTTATTTACTTACTTTTTTTAATTTTTCCTCTGTCTCCTTTTTTTTAAATTTTTCTTTTCTTTGGATAATGCTTCATCGTCCTTTGCTTCCTCTCTCGCCTCCCTTCGTCTTCTCCAATTCTTTTTTTTCTTCGTTTATTTTTTTCCTCTTTTTCTCCTTTCTTCGTCTTCTTCAGTCTGCTTTCCTTTTTTCTCCCCTCCTTTTCTTCTTTTTTGATCTTCTTTAGTTTCTTTTCCATTCTTTCCCCTCTTTTTCTCCTTCTTTCTTGTTCTTATTCTCCGACTTCATCTTCTCCCCAATGAAGGCGTCTTCATGTCATCTTCTCCACAGAAGAAGCTGATGGTGGTGGACCAATGGCTGTGGTATCGTGCGACACCATGAAGGCGTCGGTGATGGCATCGAGCAATGATTGTCAGGTCAATTTGGTGGTGGTGGATTGGGTGATCTGAAGTTCATCGTGAAGGATTGGAGTGAAAATGTTGCAAAAATTTCTTAATTTTGTTCTTTTGTAATGCAATGCGGCATGAACCCAACACCTCCCTCACGTTTGATTTATGCAGATTTGACCGCATTAAATTGATAAGTTAATGCAATACAGTTTAAGAGCCACACATGTGTTAACATTACAAGGTTTAAAGCACGCCAGTCATTTAAAGCATTGCCTCACAAGGTTTTATGAGAAACGAAAGATGTGTATGCTTTGATCAATTAAAGTTGCTACTACCAACCTCGGCAAAGATCAACAAGACAGAGCACGAAGCTAGTTGAAGCTATCTATACATAGGCTTTTCCCCTGCTTAAGTGCAAATAAATGAACGGCCTTCAAGGCTTTGTAATTGGCACCAAAAAGGATTACTAATTGAAGAAGATTTCTACGGACTTTATCTCACACTTTCTTTCTCTCAATTTCATGAGGAAATCCCTCCGAAAATATCTCCCAAAACAGTTGGTCATGTTTTATACTCTGTTTTCTGGAAACAGAGTCCTAACTACCTTAACCAACTGTGCAGGGCATGTCAACATAGCATATGTAACCGTTTTAACAGCAATTTTTTTACCGTCTCGGCAGTTATCATCAACAAACTCTTTCAAATTGGCCCAATCTTCCGAAGGATATCATATGCTTAATAATGAATGAATAATCTTGGATTAGTGCTTTGCAGCAAGAGCATCTCGACACAACCCGGATTCAACCTCCCCCGATCCAACAAGGGTTTTCAGTTGAAACCATGGTTTTGATTCTTTAGATATGAATTCATCGTATTTCATGTAACGGATTTAGTATAACAAAATTTTTAATTTACTGCAAAAAGAGTATGCACTAATAAATCAGTTCAAGACTATTTGGTTACCAAATGCCGCTGTCAGAGTGCACTAAAAGTTTATGTAGGATGTTTGCGGTTGTTTATTATGTTACGGATAGGCCTATGATTCTCAAATTCAGACTCCTCTCGTCAAAAAATATCAAAATTACGCATGACATCACGCTAAACATGCATGGCTCAGGCTCAGATAAGAAAGCCACAGAAAAGGAAAATTACAAGCTTCACGACTCACCATCATTCATTTGATGGATTTAATAAGACTGCATGTGTTCTATCGAGTTCCTCTGCCTCTTCAAGCATGATCAAATTCTTGTACCAACTCATCATTTAGGTGATGTTTGGTTGGGAGGAGAAAATGGAGGAGAGGAAAGTAATTTAAATTCTATTTTTATTTTCATTTTTGGTTAGACAAAATGTATAAAAATTTAATTTCCATTATAATTTAATATCCATCGTAATGTGGAATTTGAATTCCACCCCAAGAAGTGAAGAATTCAAATTCCTCTTATGTTGGAAACCAAAGCTTCCAAATCTTTTCAAATTACCCTTCAACTTTTTAACTTATTGAATGACATTAATAATTATTATTTATAATTTTATTTTATTAATTTAATATTATAAATAATTTTATATTAATTAAATTTAATGAATGCTTTAAGAGACTTAGCAAAAATAAATAAACTTATTTATTTATTTATTTAATATGAAAATATAAAAATATAAATTAACCAATTCATTTAACTTTTCAGGGACATAACCAAAGTCAGGTGAATCGCCATCGGATTTTTTATTTTATTTTATATATATATATATATATATATATATATATATATAATTTTAATAAATCATGAATTGTTTTAGGACTTTTTGACATTAAAAAAGTTTGGTATTGATATTAAATTTTATTTCATTACTAGTATAAATAGTTTAGTATTTAAGGCAAACGATAAATTTATCCAAAGAAAAAAATTGTAATTCTTTTCTATATAAAATTTTATGTGAAACCAAACAATGAAATTTAATTTCACTATTCTCCTCCTCTCCTTTCTTCTCCCTTCTTCTCCATTCCACTCTTTTTCTCTACTTCCCTTTCTTGAAACCAAACATGGCCTTAATGACTAAATGCATATTTTAATAATCTCAAATAATGTTTAGAGCAAATATTTTAAGGAGTAAAGCTTATTATGTCTCCCATTATTAGGTATATCTTTAATTTCTTATTTGCAAAATTATATCATACATTAAAAATGTATTGAATTAGAAAAAAAAAATCAACGCAATCAAAAAAATGTAGTTAGCTTCATAATTATTATTCCTTATCATGCTAAGGATCGTTTAATTTCTAGCTGCATTGACTGCACCGGGTAAAGTTTTGTAAAATAATAAGTTCTCATTAGTGGTTTTTAATTTTTTAATTTTTTTTACTCCACACCTGATCAAGTATTCTATTTTGTTAACTAATCAATTGCAAGCATAAGTGTTGACTTAAAACGTGTGGACTCGGATAACCACACACTAGAAATCTACGACAATAATTACCTTTGACGCTGAGAATCTTTTAACTTCTAGCCGCATTGACTCCACGAGAAGAAGTTTTTAAAGTAACAATTCCCATTCTTCTTTTGTCTTTTAAAAAATAATTGTGCTTATAATAATTTTAGAATAATAGCTTATTTATAGAAGAATTTATGATTTCCCATTAGCATTATTATTGAAGTGAGGTAGGTCAAATCTCAATTGCTTGAAGAATTTATTTATTATTATTAGTTTTGAAGTGGGGTGGGTAACGGTTCACTCAATTAGAATTAAAGCGAAATGAGAAATATGGAAAGAAAGGAAGAAAGTTAAGGCATGAAAGATCTACAGTGAAATTGATAATCAGGTTTCGATTTTGTTAACTAATCAAATGGAAGGCTGAACTGTAAACAAACATTAAAACGTGTGGACTCCGGCCTACAAGTCTACAATAACAATTGAGTACCTTTGATTTTAGGAATTCTTCAAAGAATTTATAGCTGTATTGACCACACTTGCTAAAGTTTTGTAAAATTAAAGAAAAAAAACTGGAATTTTCGCAAAATTCAAAATGCGTAAAATTTAATTTTTAGCCATATGGATCAAAGTACAAATTAAAGAAAAAAAGGGAAAATTTCTAAAACGTGTGCCAAACATTGAAAGGAATTATAACTTGAAAGCATGACTCGTGCGGTATGTCATGATTCACGCGCACAAAAAAGGTAGAATTGTGGAAATTTATAACACAAGGACAAATATGGAAAGAAAGGAAGAAAATTAAAAGTCTTGGGGCCTTGCCAGGGTGTATAAATTGGCACTCCAGTTGGTTACAGAGACAGAAAGAGTGTCTGTTTTCATAGTTAAAGACATAGTTAGAATGGGTGGTTCAAAATAAAAAATGGTGATAATGTTTGTTCTGTTATTAATAATATTAGAAGGTGGGTGGGGTGAGGGATGTTTGGAGCATGAGAGATTTGCTCGCTTGCGACTTAAAACTTTCTTCACTCATCTTTCCGACTGGGTAGATGATGAGGGAGCTACTGACTGTTGTCAGTGGGAAAGGGTTGAGTGCAGCAACACCACCGGCCGAGTGATACAACTAGACCTTTCTAATGCCAGGGATTGGTATTTGCGAGGGGATTGTCTAGGAGAGTACTCGTATCTGAATGCTTCTTTGTTTACTCCCTTTCAACAACTTGAGTCACTTTATTTATGTTGGAACAAAATAGCCGGTTGTGTTGAGAATGAAGGTGCTTCGTTTAATTTAATTAATTTACTTCCTCCCTCCTAATTTAAGTAGAATATCAAGACTGAGCAACTATATGATTCATATTTATTCTGTTAACAATTTTGACGTATTTTCTTTTTAAATGATTAATTTTGAAATTATGCCAACAACTATGATTTGCTTTTATTTTACTTGTAGGTCTAGAGAGGCTATCAAGATTGAACAACTTGAAGATGATTGATTTAAGAGAAAACTCATTCAACAATAGCATCTTATCATCTGTGGCTCATCTTTCATCATTAACATCATTGTTTTTATCTCGTAATAGATTGGAAGGAAGCATTGATGTTAAAGGTACATAATTAAAACTTCATCTCTTCTCCAAAATCTTTCATTAACTTGCTAAAATAGATTCAAGGCTTTGAATCCATTTTTTTTTAATGATTAATATTAAAAAATAGTTTTAAGCAATTCATAAATACAAATTTTAATGTTTCTCATGATTTCATCATGTACTGTCATATGTCTTGAATTTAAGATTTAGAAAAAAAAAAAAAAAAGGTCTAATAGCGAACAAACACTTGCACAACTTATTATTATTTTTTTCTTTCTCAGAGGTTTGAAACATTCAACTCAATTTTTACTCTTTGCAGAATTAGATTCTTTGAGAGATTTAGAGGAGCTAGACATTGGTGGGAACAAGATTAACAAATTTGTGCCCTCAAAAGGTACTACAAATACCATAAAAAATCTAAAATTTTGCAAATTAGCTAGATTCTTTGCCATTTGGTTTATTATTTTGCAGGTTTGAGTAAGTTGAAGTATCTCGGTTTAAGTGGTATCAAACTTAATCATAGCATCTTATCTTTTTTGCCTGTGTTTTCTTCGTTACGAGAATTATATCTAAGTGATACGGGATTCAAAGGAACATTCGATGTTCGAGGTAAGCCTAAGCCTTGCTTTCTCATTTGAAATCATTGTGGAGATCAAGAACATCAACAATTTTTAATATTCTGGTTAGTCTGAAGGAATTAGATACAAATTAAAACATACTTTATTTTACTTCGTCAATTAATTAATTAAATACTATTTTGATTGGTTTAGATGAAATTCTCATGACGTTTTATTTTCTTTAAATTTATTAATTAATTTACTCTGTTTTAAGTCTTAAGTCTTGGCATGTTTGCAGAATTTGATTCGTCCAACAACTTAGAAGTGTTGGACATGAGCGACAATGAAATCGACAATCTTGTGGTTCCTCAAGGTAAACAACTAAAATATTATTCAATTTCAATAATTTAATTCATTTGATTCGGGAAGGCCCAAAAGGTACAATAATAATAATAATAATAAAAAGAAACAGAGAATTTATATTATTTCAAAAATAGAATGTAATAAAGATTTGATTCCAGTTCTTTAGTCTTTAAAGCGATTGAAAAACAATGTTGCACATTTCCCAAAGCATAAAATACGAATTGACTCCCAATTAAATTAATCATTTAGTTTGTTTAGCTCTAAATTTAGACAACAAATTTTGATTTTCTTAAATCCTATCCTAATTATTATTATTATTAAATAGGTTATAGAGGTTTGAGGAAGTTGAAAAGCCTCGATCTATCGGGAGTTGGTATTAGAGATGGAAGCAAGTTGTTACAGTCAATGGGATCATTCCCATCCCTCAACACTCTTTACCTTAGGGATAATAATTTTACCGGTACAGTGACAACTACTACTCAAGGTAAGTAAAAGGTACAGATGTGGCCAAATTTATAAATAAATTGTTAATTAATTAATTAATTATCCATATTGTTGACAAAGCTAAATTTGTTGCCCCGAAACAGAGTTGCACAATTTCGCCAACTTGAAATATTTGACATTGGACTTTTCCTCTCTCCATATAAGCCTTCTGCAAAGCATTGCATCATTCACTTCGTTAAAAAATTTGTCGATTTCTAATTGTGAAGTCAATGACGTCCTAAGTGGTCAAGGTAAAAGAAAAGTGTTGATTGTGAATAAGCTGTTAATTAATTAATTTTGTTGCTCCTTGCTTCTAAACAGAGTTGCGCAATTTCACCAACTTGGAATATTTGATATTTGACTCTTCCTTTCTCCATATATGCCTTTCTGCAAGTGCTTGAAGAATTTATTTATTATTATTATTGCTATTATTATTGAAGTGGGGTGGGCAAGGGTTCACTCAATTAATATGTGGGGAATTAAATATTGCCATCCAAGGTAGATTTGCGGAAAATTTAAGCAAGCAAAATGAGAAATATGGAATGAAAGAAGAATGTTAAGGGCATAAAAGACTTGGAGAAGATTGAAAACTATCAAATAAGTCAACTGAAAACTAGCTGGGGCCTGTGTGTATAAAACTATAAATTGTTAGATGTTTTTGTTATAAATAACATAGAGCCCTTTTGTTGGTTGCAGAGGCAGGAGACAGAAAGAGTGTATTTGATTAATTAAAGTTCAAAATGGTGATAATGTTAATTTTGTTATTATTAATAATATTATAAGAGGGCCTTAAACATTTCTTCAATTCTCCTTATAATTTTCGTCACGATTGGGTAGATGATGAGGGGGCTAGTGATTGTTGTCAATGGGATGAGGTTGAGTGCAGCAACACCACAAGTCCAGTGGTATCTAAATGCTTCTTGGTTTACTCCTTTTCAACAATTTCAGTCACTTGATTTAAGATGGAACAATATAGCTGGCTTTGTTGGGAATGAAGGTGCTTCGTTTAATTTAATTAATTTACTTCTTTCCTCTTAATTTAAGTGGAATATCAAGGCGAAGCAACTATATGAGTATTCATTCAGTTGACAATTTTGACATATTTTTTAAATGATTAATTTTGAAATTACACTAGCATCTATGATTTGTTTTGATTTTATAAACTTCCAGGTCTACAGAGGCTATCAAGATTGAACAACTTAAAGATGCTTGATTTAAGTGGAACCTCGTTCAACAATAGCCTCCTATCATTTGTAGCTCGTCTTTCATCATTAACATCATTACGTTTATACAACAATAAATTGGAAGGAAGTATTGATGTTAAAGGTACATAATTAAAACTTTATCTCTTCTCCCAACTCTTTCATTAACATGCTAAAATAATATTCAAGGCTTTGAATTCAATTTTTTTATGAGTAATATTAGAAAAATAGTTTTATGCAATTCATAAATACAATTTTCAATGTGTCTCATAATTTCATCTTGTACTTTCATATGTCTTGACATTGAGATCAAGGAAAAAAAAACAAAATCACTCTAATTGTGAAGCAGACGCCCCACAACTAATTTATTATTTCTTTTAGTTAAAAATGATAAAATTTATCATTTGTTTTTATTGATTAATTAATTAACTCTGTTTTAAGTCTTAAGTCCCGGCGTCTTGGCATGTTTGCAGAATTTGATTCCTTGAGCAACTTAGAAGAGTTGGACATGAGCTACAATGAAATCCACAATCTTGTGGTTCCTCGAGGTAAACAATTAAAATATTATTTAATTACATTAATTTAGTTCATTTGCTTAGGGAAGGCCAAAAAGGGACACAAAAAATATAGAAACAGAGAATTTATATTATTAAAAAACATAACATAATAAATTATTTCAAAAGCATAATGTAATAAAGATTTGATTCCAGTTCTTTAATCTTGACAGCGATTGAAAAACGATATTCCTCTTTTCCTAAAGCATAAAATACGAAATTGATTCCCAATTAAAATAATCATTTTTTTCGTTTAGCTCTAAATTTAGAAAATAAATTTTGATTTTCTTCAATCTTTTCCTAATTATTATTAATAAACAGGTTACAGAGGTTTGAGGAAGTTGAAAAGGCTTGATCTATCGGGAGTTGGTATTAGAGATGGAAGCAAGTTGTTGCAGTCAATGGGATCATTCCCATCCCTCAACACTCTTGACCTTAGGGATAATAATTTTACCGGTACAGTGACAACTACTACTCAAGGTAAGTAAAAGGTACAGATGTGGCCAAATTTATAAATACACTGTTCATTATTTAATTAATTAATTTTTCGTATTATTAATAAAGCTAAATTTGTTGCTCTTTCCTTCTAATTCGAAACAGAGTTGCACAATTTCACCAACTTGGAATATTTGACATTGGACGGTTCCTCTCTCCATATAAGCCTTCTGCAAAGCATTGCATCAATATTCCCTAAGTTAAAAATTCTGTCGATGTTATCTTGTAAAGTCAATGGCGTCCTAAGTGGTCAAGGTAAAAGAAAAGTGATGATTGTGAGCTCAATGTCGTCCTACATGTTCAACATTTTTATTTATTTATTTTATTGTTTAATGTTTCTGCTAGGTTTTCCTTATTTCAAGAGTTTGGAGCATTTGGACATGGAAGGCGCTAGCATCGCACTCAACTTCAACTTTTTTCAAATCATCGGTGAATCGATGTCTTCTCTTAAGTACTTATCACTGTCAAATTCTAATCTTAGCACTGAGAGCAGGACTCTTGATCAAGGTTAATGAGATGCTCTCACCCTCTCCTCTGAGCCTATAATATTAATTTTCAATTAAAAATATAATTACACAAACCAATCACTTATAAAAGAATGCTATGTGTTCGTTAATTTTTTTCTTTTACTAATGGATGAATTAACAAATTTCAGGGCTCTGTTCGTTGGTGCATCTGCAAGTGTTGCGCATTGCACGCAATGATTTAAGAGGTAGCTTGCCTTGGTGCTTGGCAAATATGACATCCCTCCGAATATTAGATGTTTCTTCCAATCAACTTACTGAAAGCATCTCCTCATCTCCCCTCATTCATTTGATATCCATTGAAGAGCTATGGCTTTCAGAAAATCACTTCCAAATTCCAATTTCACTCGAACCACTTTTTAATCACTCAAGACTCAAGATTTTCTATGCTGAAAATAACCAAATAAATGCAGAAATAACTGAGTCACATTCTTTGACCGCCCCAAACTTTCAATTAGAATCTCTCTCATTGTCTTCTATTTATGGAGATGGTGTCACATTCCCTAAATTCCTTTACCATCAACATGACCTGGAGTCTGTTCGTTTCTCACACATAAAGATGAATGGAGAATTTCCAAATTGGTTGTTGGAAAACAACACAAAATTAGAAATTCTTGTCCTCGTCAATGATTCTCTTACAGGACCTTTTCGATTGCCAATTCATACACACAAACGGCTAAGACTGTTGGATATATCCAACAACAACTTCCAAGGCCACATTCTTGTAGAAATTGGAGATATTTTACCAAGTTTAGAAGTTTTCAACAATTCCATGAATGCTTTGGATGGTGGCATTCCCACTTCATTTGGTAATATGAACTTCCTCAAAGTTCTAGACTTATCCAACAATCAATTGACTGGTGAAATCCCCGAGCACTTGGCCGTCGGTTGCATCAACTTGGAGTTTCTTGCGTTATCAAATAACAACCTAGAAGGTCATATATTCTCTAGAAACTTTAACCTGACAAACTTGAGATGGTTACAATTAGAAGGCAATCATTTCATAGGAGAGATCCCACAAAGTTTGTCTAAATGCCCCTTACTAAAAGGATTAGATTTTAATAATAACAATCTCTCGGGTAAGATTCCACGATGGTTGGGTAATCTCACATGGTTACAACATATTATAATGCCTAAGAATCATCTTGGAGGTCCTATTCCAGTGGAGTTTTGTCAACTTGATTCCCTTCAAATTTTGGACATTTCAGACAATAACATATCTGGGAGTTTACCATCTTGTTTCCATGCTCTTTCTATTGAACAAGTTCATTTGTCGAAAAATTTGTTACATGGACAGCTCAAAGAAGGTACATTCTTTAATTGTTCTTCCCTTGTGACATTAGATCTTAGCTATAACAGCTTGAATGGTAGCATTCCAGATTGTATTAATGGGCTTTCCCAGTTAAGCCACCTTATCTTGGCTCACAATAATCTTGAAGGTCAAGTGCCAGTTCAATTGTGCGGATTGAATCAACTGCAATTGTTAGATCTTTCTGATAATAATCTTCACGGTCATATTCCTCCTTGCTTTGATAACACTACACTTCATGGAAGTTACAACAACAGACCTGATGAGTCATTTGAAACATCTTTTGTTATGGAAACCGGTCTGATGAGTGCAGAAAAGAAAATCCATGAAATTTTTGAGTTCACAACAAAGAACATTGCGTACACTTACCAAGGAAGAGTGCTTAGCCTCCTATCAGGACTTGATCTTTCTTGTAACAAGTTAATCGGTCATATTCCTCCTCAAATTGGAAATTTGACCAGGATTCAAACATTGAATCTATCACACAACAACTTGACAGGAACAATCCCATCAACTTTTTCAAACTTGAAGCACATCGAAAGTTTGGATCTTTCTTATAACAAATTAAATGGAAAAATCCCTCATCAACTCGTGGAGTTAAGTACATTGGCTGTTTTTAGTGTAGCATACAATAACTTATCAGGCAAGATCCCAGATAGGACTGCACAATTTGCAACCTTCGACAAGAGTAGCTATGGGGGAAATTCTTTTCTTTGTGGACTGCCATTGCCCATTTGCAAATCACTAGCAACCATGCCGAAGGCTTTAGCTAGCAATGAAGAAAATAATAATTTAATTGACATAGACAGTTTTTTATCACTTTTACAACATCATACGTAATTGTGATCTTTGGAATTGTTGTTGTTACATATGTGAATCCTTATTAGCGCGTAGATGGTTTTATCTTGTTGAAATATGGACAACTTTTTGTTACTATTTTGTTATAGACAATCTTATTCCAACAAGATTTTGTAATTGAAATTAATAAATAGTTTAACTAAAATCCTTTTAAGTACTAATCAGGTTTGCTTAAGAAATAATTTTTTTTTTTAAATTGTAGTAGCACCGAGCTTTATGTAGACGATGAGGGAGCTACTGACTATTGTCAGTGGGAAAAGGTTGAGTGCAGCAACACCACCAGCCGACTGATATAACTAGACCTTTCTAATGCCACGGATTGGCATTTGCAAGGGGGATTATCTAGGAGAGTGCTCGTATCTGAATGCTTCTTTGTTTACTCCCTTTCAACAACTTGAGTCACTTTATTTATGTTGGAACAAAATAGCCGGTTGTGTTGAGAATGAAGGTGCTTCGTTTAATTTAATTAATTTACTTCCTCCCTCCTAATTTAAGTAGAATATCAAGACTGAGCAACTATATGATTCACATTTATTATGTTAACAATTTTGACGTATTTTCTTTTTAAATGATTAATTTTGAAATTATGCCAACAACTATGATTTGCTTTTATTTTACTTGTAGGTCTAGAGAGACTATCAAGATTGAACAACTTGAAGATGATTGATTTAAGAGAAAACTCATTCAACAATAGCATCTCATCATCTGTGGCTCATCTTTCATCATTAACATCATTATTTTTATCTTGTAATAGATTGGAAGGAAGTATTGATGTTAAAGGTACATAATTAAAACTTTATCTCTTCTCCAAAATCTTTCATTAACTTACTAAAATAAGATTCAAGGCTTTGAATCCATTTTTTTTAATGATTAATATTAAAAAAATAGTTTTAAGCAATTCATAAATACAAATTTTAATGTTTCTCATAATTTCACCTTGTACTTTCATATGTCTTAAATTTAAGATTTAGAAAAAAAAAAAAGGTCTAATAGCGAACAAACACTTGCACAACTTATTATTATTTTTTTTCTTTCTCACAGGTTTGAAACATTCAACTCAATTTTTACTCTTTGCAGAATTAGATTCTTTGAGAGATTTAGAGGAGCTAGACATTGGTGGGAACAAGATTAACAAATTTTTGCCCTCAAAAGGTACTACAAATACCATAAAAAATCTTAAATTTTGCAAATTAGCTAGATTCTTTGCCATTTGGTTCATTATTTTGCAGGTTTGAGTAAGTGGAAGTATCTCGGTTTAAGGGTACCAAACTCAGTCATAGCATCTTATCTTATCTGGCTGTCTTTTCTTCGTTAAGAGAATTAGATCTAAGTGATACAAAATTCAAAGGAACATTCGATGTTCAAGGTAAGCCTAAGCCCTGCTTTCTCATTTGAAATCATTGTGGATATCAAGATCATCAACAATTTTTAATATTTTGGTTAGTCTAAAGGAATTAGATACAAATTAAAACATACTTTATTTTACTTCATCAATCAATTAATTAAATATTGTTTTGATTGGTTTAGACGAAATTCTCATGACGTTTTATTTTCTTTAAATTTATTAATTAATTTACTCTGTTTTAAGTCTTAATTCTTGGAATGTTTGCAGAATTTGATTCCTTTAGAACCTTAGAAGTGTTGGACATGAGCTCCAATGAAATAGACAATTTTGAGGTTCCTGAAGGTAAACAATTAAAATATTATTCAATTACATTAAATTAATTCATTTGATTAGGAAGGCCCAAAAGGTACAAAAACATAATTAAAAAAAATAAAGAAACAGAGAATTTATCTTATTTCAAAAACCGAATTCCAGTTAATGTTGCTTTTTTCCCAAAGCATAAAATACAAATTGATTCCCAATTAAAATAATCATTTTTTTGTTTAGCTCTAAATTTTGAAAATGAATTTTGATTTTCTTAAATCCCATCCTTATTATTATTATTAAACAGGTTACAGAGGTTTGAGGAAGTTGAAAAGGCTTGATCTATGGAGTGTTGGAATTAGAGATGGAAGCAAGTTGTTATGGTCAATCGGATCATTCCTATCCCTCAACACTCTTGACCTTAGGGATAATAATTTTACCGTTACAGTGACAACTACTCAAGGCAAGTAAAGGTACAGATGTGGCCAAATTCATAAATAAATTATTAATTAATTAATTTTTCGTATTATTAATAAAGCTGAATTTGTTGCTCCTTCCTTCTAAACAGAGTCGTACAATTTCACCAACTTGGAATATTTGGCATTGGATGGTTCCTCTCTCCATATAAGCCTTCTGAAAGGCATTGCATTAATATTCCCTTTGTTAAAAAAATTGTCGATGTATAATTCTGAAGTCAATGGTGTCCTACATGGTCAAGGTAAAAGGAAAGTGTAGATTGTGAACTTAATGTGGTCCTATGTGATCAACATTTTTATTTATTTATTTTATTGTTTAACGTTTTTGCTAGGTTTTCCTTATTTCAAGAGTTTGGAACATTTGGAGATGGAAGGCACTAGCATCGCACTCAATGTCAGCTTTCTTTAAATAATTGGTGAATTGATGCCTTCTCTTAAGTATTTATCATTGTCAAATCCTGGTCTTAGTACTGACAGCAGGACTTTTGATCAAGGTTAATGAGATGCTCCCACTCTCCTCTCTTAATCTATAATATTAATTTTTGAACCAATCACTTATAAAAGAATTCTATGCATTTGTTAATTTTTTTATTGCACTGATGGCTGAATTAATAAATTTTCAAGCCTCTGTTCGTTGGTCCATCTACAAGAGTTGTACATTGCACACAATGATTTAAAAGGTAGCTTGCCTTGGTGCTTGGCAAATATGACATCCCTCCGAATATCAGATGTTTCTTCCAATCAACTTACTAGAAGCATCTCCTCATCTTGCCTCATTCATTTGACATCCATTGAAGAGCTATGGCTTTCAGAAAATCACTTCCGAATCCCAATTTCCTCGAACCACTTTTCAATCACTCAAGACTCAAGATTTTCGAAGCTAAAAACAATGAAATAAAAGCAAAAATAACTAAGTCACATTCTTTGACCCCAAAATTCCAATTAAAAAGACTCGCATTGTCTTCCAGTTATGGAGATGGTGTCACATTCCCCAAATTCTTTTACCATCAACATCACCTAGAGTATGTTTATCTCTCTCACATAATGCTGAATGAAGAACTTCCAATTTGGTTATTGGAAAACAACACAAAAATTAGAAGTTCTTTTTCTCCTCAATGATTCTCTTGCAGGACCTTTTCGATTGCCAATTCATTCACACAAACGGCTAAGACTTTTGGATATATCCAACAACAACTTCCAAGGCCACATTCTTGTAGAAATTGGAGATATTTTACCAAGTTTAGGAGTTTTCAACAATTCCGTGAATGCTTTAGATGATAGCATTCCCACTTCATTTGATAATATGAACTTCCTCCAAGTTCTAGACTTATCCAACAATTAATTGACTGGTGAAATCCTCGAGCACTTAGCCGTCGGTTACATCAACTTGGAGTTTCTTGCGTTCTCAAACAACAACCTAGAAGGTTATAGATTCTCCAAAAAATTTAACCTGACAAACTTTAGATGGCTACAATTGGAAGGCAATCACTTCATAGGAGAGATCCCACAAAGTTTGTCTAAATTCCCTTACTAAAAGGATTATATCTTAATAATAACAATCTCTCTGGTAAGATTCCACGATGGTTGGGTAATCTTACATGGTTACAACATATTATAATGCCTGAGAATCATCTTGGAGGTCCTATTCCAGTGGAGTTTTGTCAACTTGATTCCCTTCAAATTTTAGACATTTCAGACAATAACATATCTGGAAGTTTACCATCTTGTTTCCATGCTCTTTCTATCGAACAAGTTCATTTGTCGAAAAATTTGTTACATGGATAGCTCAAAGAGGGTACATTCTTTAATTATTCTTTCCTTGTGACATTAGATCTTAGCTATAACAGCTTGAATGGTAGCATTCCAGATTGGATTGATGGGCTTTCTCAGTTAAGCCACCTTATCTTGGCTCATAATAATCTTGAAAGTAAAGTGCCAGTTCAATTGTGCAGATTGAATCAACTACAATTGTTAGATCTTTCTGATAATAATCTTCACGGTCTTATTCCTTTTTGCTTTAATAACACTACACTTCATGGAAGTTACAACAACAGTCCTGATGAATCATTTGAAATATCTTATCTTATGAGAACCAGTCTTATACGTGCAGAACAAAAAAAATCCGTGAAATTTTTGAGTTCACAACAAAGAACATTGCGTACACTTACCAAGGAAGAATGCTTAGTCTCTTATCAGGACTTGATCTTTCTTCTAACAAGCTAATCGATCATATTCCTCCTCAAATTGGAAATTTGACCAGATTCAAACGTTAAATCTATCACACAATAACTTGACAGGATTGATCCATCAACATTTTCAAACTTGAAGCATATCGAAAGTTTGGATCTTTCTTATAACAAATTGAATGGTAAAATCCCTCATCAACTTGTGGAGTTAAGTACATTGGCTGTTTTTAGTGTAACATACAATAACTTATCAGGCAAGATCTCAGATAGGACTACACAATTTGCAACCTTTGACAATAGTAGCTATAAGGGAAATCCTTTTTCTTTATGGACTGCCATTGCCCATTTGCAATCACCAGCAACCATGCCAAAGGCTTTAGCTAGCAATGAAAAAATGATAATTTAATTGGCATGGACAGTTTTAACATCACTTTACAACATCATCACGTAATTGTGATATTTTGAATTATTTGTTGTTCTATATGTGAATCCTTATTGGCGATGTAGATGATTTTATCTTGTTGAAATATGGACAAATTTTTGTTATTATTTGTTATAGACAATCTTATTCCAACAAGATTTTGTAATTGAAATTAATAAATAGTTTAACTAAAATCCTTTTAAGTATTAATCAGGTTTGCTTAAGAAATAATTTTTTTGAAATTATAATAGCATTGATCATTATATAGCTTCCAACGCCAAAGCACTTCGTATTTGTATCTACACTTAGAAAGCTGAGCATCATGTTTTTGTATATCTAGATTTGAAGCAGGATGGGTCCAAACCCATATCTGTCCATTGTAGCTTATACCTTCCCTATGTTGTACAACATACTTAAACGAGAGCACCTCCTCTAATGTTAAAAGTAGCCACTTTATATCATTCATTTAAAAACTACATTCAGAATACTTTTATAATTATACATAAGA